>RJWM01003642.1:0-111134 GCA_004363535.1 Dasyprocta punctata | reverse complement strand
CAGCTGCGCCCTGGGCTGCACACATAGTACTTTAGTTTACTTCTGCAAACAAAGGCATAAGCTGTTATCATTATCTCTGCTTTGCAAATGAGCTAACCAGGGTTTCCAAATGTAAGCAAGCCTACAACCAAGTGATGGAACCAGCAAAAGTTATACTTCTTCCCCCACAGTGACAGAATATTGGATACAAATTGCATTTCTAGGCCCTAGGCTATGAAGAGAAAATAAACCATCGCAATCTTATCATTTAAAAGACTGCTCTTCCTCAGATTACTTTGAAACCTTACAAATTTATTATGTAGGAAGGCAAAGATTGGAGAGAAATTTCTGAGTTCAGGTATAAATAGAATATCTCTAATAGCAGAGGAAAAAATGATTCCCCAAACAGAAATAAAAGCAAAGAAATGACTTGGCAAGATTGTTACATCCTTTGCATTTTTACACTCCAATGTTAAACAACCCAAACAGGTACTTATTAATATCACACCATAACACCTAAGTCATTATGTATTACTAATATATCAATGTCATTTATTAAAAATGATCAGCCACTTAGATAAAAACTTAAACAGAAAGCACCTCTTTTCTTGTATTTTTATTGAAACCTAAAAAAACTGAAGAATAAAAAAACAAAATTGCTTTAAAAGTGTTCTTTAGACCTCTGATAAATTTTGACTTTTCCAAACTATATGTGAAGTGACTGAAATTAACAATAAATGAGAGTCACTTAAACCACAGTTTTGAAAGGACCATTGAGAGTTCTGCTAGTGATTTGTATTTTAGAATAATCCAGAGCATTTCTGAAAGCCAAAGTATTTCCTTTTTGGGTGAAAAAAAAAAAGTCCTGGAACTAATGTATTGTAAAAACTATGTCTTGCTTTAGCAACAGATTACAGTGAGTCACAGTAAGTACTTCTTTGATAAACGAGACCCTGAGAACGGAGTCAGCAAAAGGAAAAATTGAAAATACTGCAACTCTACAGGAATCATCTGTAAGTTTTGCTTCTGGAAAACCATCAGTGGCATCAGAAAAGCATTTTGCACTGACAACGGAGACAGATGACTGGATTCCCCATGAGGCTCTAAGTACCCCCCGCAACAAGAAAAGCATCTATTCCTCCTGACATGTGCGCCTCATCTGTCTCCATTTTCCATAAAAATTGTCTGCTTCTGTTTCTCCTTGTGAGACGCCGCAGAGTAAATATAGAGATGTGTTTCTGGACGTAAGCAAACCAACTGGGATCAGTTCTCGCTTTCTAATGAAAAGCAAAGACACTGAGCAGGTGGATGCCTCATCCATCCAGATGGTTTGCCTGACCAGCGCACGGATGCTCGTGGGGAGCCTGCAAGAATCCGGCCCTAAGGATTAAAATAAACCTACATGTTTCCGAGTTTCCTATTGGTCCCTCCTGCCCAGATTTACTCAAACAGAGACGTTTAAAGACTGTAAGCTCATTTAGGGTCACTGATTTGCCCCGATGAGTGAGAGGAGGCTAAAAGTAGAACTGCTCTTTGGATGCAGTGAGTTTTGGAGCCTGGAAATCAACTTATCTTTCTTTTCATCCCTTCCTTCCCTTTTCCCTCCTTCCTAGCTGACCACGCAGGGATTTTTTTCAAAGGTTTCCACTCTTTTGATTAAGAAGGACTCTGAACCTCTAATTGTCTCTGAACTTCTAAACCATTGCCGCCTTCACTGTCTAGCCTTCTGGGCTATCTCGTTTCCGAAGTAATTTTTCTTTTTCTTCTGTGGAAGACATTTTGTGAGCCCCTCAATATTGAGGGAAATACAGAAGACAAATCATTCCATCAACTCTCATAGCCCTCACTTCACAATATAGCCAAAGATTCTCTGAACAAATAAAAGATAACCCCTTGCTCACCCATGACACGCAATGACCAAACCCAGATGCTGAGCTCACAAAAAGAACCAGACCCTGACCAACAAAGAATGATTCATAGGCCACCAGATCTCTTCCAAATAAAGAACTCTGCTGAGACGTATGTTTGCAATGCCAACTAATGCGGGTTTATTGAGAAGTATATAGCAAGACAAGCTCCCTTTTTCAGAGACAAAAGCAGAAGCCAGGAGATACAGCAGCAAGGTCAAAATATGTCAAAAGCATCGGGACTGGCCAGTGGGTGGCACAGCCTCTGGAAACATTAAGAGGCAGACACAGCACCAGGGATCAACCCTTAAAATAATCTTAGTGCCAGTCAGAAGAATTTCAGCATGCCAAAGGCAGCATGTGCATGGCCGGCAGCCAGAGATGAGGCAGTTAATGGGGTCAGAGCTGAAGTGATTGGAGCAGCATGCTGGAAGATCCTGGAAACACAGCAGGCGGGGCACGGAGTCTTGACTATTTCACTGGATCCCACACACTCAGCAAGGTCTTCGGCAGCTGGACACGCAGGACTGCTGGTACGTCCTGGAGAACCCACAGGCTGGCTGGCAGACAGTAGAGACTCCTCCCACAGGTTGGTAGACAGCAGAGATGCCACCCACTGGCTGGCAGACACTGGAAATGCCTCCCAGCGGCTGACAACCGCTGGAGACAAAGGAGAGTGGCCGGCTGCAGGGGGTCGAGCAGGTTGTCTGTCGAGAGCAAGTTACCTGGACAGGGTTGGAGATGCAAGAGGTTCTCTGGTAACACGTTGGCTCGCAAACAGTGGGCTGGCAGTTGGTCTCCTGACAGTGGTCCAGGAGCCAAGAGCCAGTTTGGAAGGAACTGGGCAAACAGATACCACTCAGGCAATCAACATCTTGGGTTGTAGCCGTAGCAACTGGGACCTGGATAGTGTAGCGTCCTCCAGTTGACCTGGAAGAACAATTTCTTGTGGAGCAGTTGAAGGACATGTTGCCAGGTGGAAGGCAGAAGGTATCTCTCCGAAGCTAGCTTCTGGATTCTGAGTGTCACTTCAGTTTCCCGAGCTTTTATACATCCTTGCTGGTGGGTGGGGCTCCATCCCTGGCCTGCCTGGCTTCCGTGGCTCACACCAGCTTGCTTTAGAACATCTTGTGAATCTACAAGTTAATTATCTCTTGAGAAGCCTTCCCCCTCATAAATAAGTTTAGTAGTTTGGTAACTAAATCATAAGTCTCCTGCACTGTAGTTAGTCTGGTTTAAGAAGGTTGGTGGATGGCTTCAAAGTGATTGGTCATCCCTGCCCACATTTTATCCTCATTCATCTTGCTTGTGTCCAACGAGTGTCAATCTGACTGCAACCCCAAACATGCCACTCTCCTATCATCACGTACTCTCTCCCTTCTAACCAGGCTGGATTACAAGGCCACACCCTGCTTGGGTTGGCATTGGCATTTAATATGTTTTAAGCACAACTTAATCAGTCACTCTTCCACAGATAACGGGGCTTCTAATAGGGAAGTTGCCTCCTTGATATATTTCAAGATGACAAGACCTAGCAGGAGAAAAGGACATAAAGACTCGAATCTGAAGTCCGAACTGGTTGTCAAATTAATTGATTGACCAAAGAAAGACCCACACAGCAAGGCCAAAGGGCAGTGGGACCCTCCTTTTCTGTTCAATTTGTGAAGCAAAGTAGATGCTAATTAAGCATAATTGCATTTGTAGACAAGATGCTTTCTAAATAAATTAGATTAGCTTTATTTCTAAACTTTTTAATCTAATACTAATAGATAATATTGTCTCATAAGCCTTATTAATATGCCAGTGGAACAGGCTTAATTTTTAAACTATTATAATGTTCATTTGAAAGGGTAGAGTGTCTTTCTACCATTTTGCTTAATGCCTTCAAAACGTATTTATTTGCACACAAGTACTTACACATAGGATGTGTTTTAATCATGGGCAAACTAAGGGGTCTCCAAGGTCATTATCTGTATCAGAAATAAAGGTTGTCATGGGATAGGAAGTAGGCATTTAATCATTGCTGGTCATGAAAGGATGTGTAAAGAATTTTCTGTAACACTTAATTATTTCTTTTATGTTTGGGATATTATTTTTCTTTACCTGATCTCACTATAATATAGTCAGTTCTGAACACAAAAACAACTGCTCCATAATTTCCAGCTCACCTGGTAGAGCCAGTGAATCAACTCTGACTCTGGGAAAATAAATCACTTCGACATAGCTTAAGAGGTCAGGATTCTTCTACTTCAACAAAGCTGTAAGATCTGACTCATTTCGTAAATTAGCTTACATGGAGTACAATAATGGATTTCCATATATTTGAGGTCTACTGGTAGGCGATGTTTTACATATCCACAAAGCAAACAGCTTTATGTCAGAACTCATCAGAAGTCCCCTCGCAAAAGCATCATTCATCTGGATGGAAACTAATGACACAGTCTAACAAGAAGAGGCTGTGCTCCAGGCTGTATTATAATTCCCAGGCATCGGCCCTCGGTGACTGCAAGAGCATTCTCAGGAACAGGGGGAAATTAACGAGATGACTACTTTCCACAAGGTTGTGACTCTGTTCTTCCCACCACTGAGAATGTCCCAGTTGGTGTTTGAAGGTCAGAGTCCCTGGTCACAGGGCCTGGCTTGCTTGTTCTAAGGCAATGAGTAGTTTACAGGCTTCTACCAGCCACAGATTCGCAGGCTGCAGTGGAAGAGTATGCCATCGTGTAATTGCCAAAAAGAGTAAAGTCATTAGGAGGAGAACCCACAAGAGTCTGCTGGCACCTACTGCCACATGTCTGAAGTGATGGGGATTTTTGTAGGTCATTATTTTGTCCAAATTCAACTTTTTCACTGATTTTGGAAATTACAAATAAAGGGATGGTAGGAAATATCTCCCATCAGCTCCAGAAAGCGAAGAGCACAGAATTCTCTTTTAGGTACTAAGAGGTCTTGCCCACTCCATCCCATTGGGTCCCTCCAAAACCTCTATGGAACACATAGCACATCTCACCAAAGAGATGAAAATCATAGTTTCTATTTCACTAAATTGACAGACAAATAAAACAAAGTCGACAAGCTGCCAACCCACAAGGGGACTAATTGAAACATGATCAGACACCTTTATTAAAGTATGAATAAAGACTTATTTTTAAAGTCAATCAATCATCGATGATGTAAGGGATGCAGTCTTCATCTTTTTTATAGGTTCACCAGTGGATTAGCAATGAAAATAAATAAAACAGTAAGCTACAATCAATGCTATCCTTACGTTTCTTGTGTTCCTTTTTTATTGTGCACGCAGTCTAACAATTGTTATTACATTAGAGTAAGAGGTAAGGTCACTATAAACTCAGCAAGAAAAACAGAGTTATCAACAGCTTAAAGCTAGAATTTAAGTCCACAATAATTTATAATGGCAATGCATATGACTAATCCTCAGAGAATAACAGAGTAATGAATTGACTTTTTTCAGTCCTACCTGTTTTCCAGAGAATATGCCATTTTTCAGGTATTAAACATAAAGCAATCTGTTGAGCAGATCCATCAGATTTTAATTCCTAAAAGAAACTACTGGTTTGGCTTATGTTATGAAAGCAGATTATTGAAATCTTATATCACTAAAATTAAATCAAAGTTTGTAAACCACATTTTTGAGAAAAGTGGCTCCTCTGATATTCTCTGAAACACACTATCCATTGTAGGTTAGCGAAGCTAGGCAATACTCCCTTGTATTCTGTTTCCAGATATAAACACTTAGGCTGGTTGGTTGGATACACTGTAAGTTGTGAAGTAATGAATCATGCCCTGAAGATTGCATGAAGCTTGAAGAAACACTACACTTACTCACGTTGTTAAATGAAATGAATGGTAAATCAGCCTTCCCTTGAAAGCTAAGAAAAATCATATGGGCAACCAGCTTCTGACTACATACCTCAGTGCAATGTGACACTTAAGCTCAGTGCAAAGACTCAGGAAGGTTATTCTCCTGTCTGCAAAGCTCAAAGGGAAGGGAGAGTGTGAGTGAGAGCAGATGAGAGGAGATCAAAGAACCAGTATCCATTATCTCCATCGCCGATGGATGATTTGCTCTCATTTGTGTGGAACAATCTAAGTCTCGTACAATAATTACCACAAGCTGGAAATGAGCAATTCTTTTCACTCTAAACTGAATCACAGTAATCACTTGCAAGGCCAGGCATTTCAGAATAAATGAATGCAGCAGGTGTGGGAAGCTGAAGGTTCGACATGCAGAAAGTGTATTTTTCATCACGAAGTTGGTAATAATGTTGACCAACACTAGTTCAGGAAAAAAAAAAAGATCGTTTGCAAATGGGAAGCAGACCAAGAGAGGGGAGGGATGAGGGAGGGGAAGGAGACAAAAAAAAGAATTAGCATGTGTTATGTACATGTACCAACTCTCCACAATGAGTGCAGTCATTATGTAGGGCAGGTATGTACTAATAAAAATAAAATTTAAAAAGAGAAACCACTTTGCCTCCTCAAATGGAGAAATCATGAACTTCCATAAAAACTGATAAATGTAAAATGAAATTTGATCATTTTGCACTTTTTTCTGAATGTCCTTTAAAATTAAAGCAATTCATTCTTTCTTAAGAAACATAAAAAGTTTGAATACAGAGCATAACGCTTGTTTTAAAAAATACATCTTGCTTGAGTTGTTCTACTTCATTTTTTTTTTAATTTCATGTGGATTCTGGGTTGAATCTCCAAAATCCTTATTAGCCAAGACATAAACCCCTGAAGCTTGAGCGATTTGCACCATGAAACTGAAGTGAAATTTATGTTCCAAACTCTTTTCAAAAAGCGTCAATCATAAGCAGAGTTGAATCACTTGGGCTGGAGGGAACTGCAGGGCATAAAGTAAGAGGTAAAAGTAGGAAGCAAAGACTAGCAAAATAGTTGCTACTTTTAGAATTTGAAAATAGCAATCACCAGCTACATGACTAGTGTGAAAATGAACCACCAGAGGATCATGTCAAGGCTGAAAAATCCTAAATTGAACTATTCTCTCTCTATGCCTATTTTCAAGATCATGTAATTTTTTATGTGTGCTTTCACTAGGGATCAAAATAGAGGGACTGTCAAGAAAGTTGAGGAGAGCTGGGCATAGTGGGCCACACCTGTAATTCTAGCACTCAGGGAGGCTGAGGCAGGAGGATCAGTAAATCAGTCCTGCCTAGACAGTTTAGCAAGACCCTGTCTCAAGACAGAAAAAAAATCTAAAAAGGCTGGGGGTGGGACAGGGAGAGAGAGAGAGAGAGAGAGAGAGAGAGAGAGAGAGAGAGAGAGAGAGAGAATCCCATTGGCAAAGTCCATGTTTAGCTGGCATGTACTCCAGTACAGACCTTCCAAGTAAAAAGAAGTAAACCCATTTGCCACTAGTAATTGAATAATGTTTGTATATAAGAATTAAGAGAAAAGATACCTGCTCACTGACGATGGATCAGTTTTTCCTGGTTCAGAATTATGCAAGGCCTGTTAAGTACTCCTGGGACCAAAAGGGTAGATAGGTCTATCTGTGTTTATGTCCTTTCAACACAACCATTTCTTGGTCTGGTCTCCCTGCCCAGGGGATTAGGAATGTAGAATTAGGTCAGCACTACCTTCAGTGGGGAACTAGATTTAACTACCAGAGCTAAATTTTTAAACTCGTCTGTTATAATTTTCTCATGCGATTGATGAGAAGCTGAATCCCAGAGAGGCCTTGGCAGGCCTCGTACCGTGCACCACTTCAAAACTGCCTCCTCCCATTCCTGGGTGCAGTCTCTTTCCATAAGCTCACACCAGCTTCCTGGAGATGCACTGAAAATCGTTTCCCTCACTTTGGGGCCATGTGCTTGTTCAGATTCCTGCTTAGGAAGCCAGGACAAGGGCGACCCACGCTTTCTTGCTCTGTCTGCGTTCGTGTGCGTTCTGCTTATCAATGACTTTAGAATAAATTACCTCAGAACTCAGTAGCATAAAACAACTATCTATTCTGCTCATAGACCATGTGGCTAATGTGCACCACCGGAAATGGGACCACCCTGGAGTAACAGAGAACACAGACCACAAATGCTCCCACCTTCCATCCCCCCGGCAGATGGTTTAGCAGCTCATTTCAGAACGTTCCAAAATTTGCTTGCAGTGGTGACCAACGTAAGGACACTTCCTGGTGGGAGCTATTCCTGCTTTGTATTAGGCTCTCTGTGCTGAATTCCCTGCAATAAAATTACTCCCAAGATCTGCTTTGTGACACTAAATTCTAAGCTTTTCTAATATGAAACAATTAGAAATAATAATAGGCTCTCTACTTCCTAGCGTGGGGCCCCTGTTGGGGACACATGTCTCTGTCAATGTGATGCAAGGAAAAAGCTGCTCACAAGCTGAGCATCAAATAAGTGATGTGTGGGTTTTTAAAGCCATTTCTTAAGTGACCAAGTAAGAGACTATGCAAGTCTTTAAACACAGATATATTGTAGGCAGATTCTAAAACTCCCTCCAAGTAATGAAAATCACATTTATGGGGTTTTTTTTTTCCCCCTTAACATAGGCCAGTATTATCTAAATGCTGACATTCCAAAAACTAAAGGGTTAGAAGACACCATTATTATTGGTTTAATGTCAGAAATGTTCTCCAAAATTAAAGGATTTTTTTTTCTAAACTGAGGTATGCATCAATTGTGGCAATAAACAAATTCATCTGAGTTTAGATAATCATATATTTATTTCTGAGTGTACCAATAAATAGGACTAAGTCATCCAAACCCTAATTTCATGGTTATTATTACACAGGTAAGCCCTAAGCATTTTTTGCTTAAAAAGTGAATTATTAGATATTTCACATAGGTTTCTATATAGTTATATGTTATAAATAATATATAAATATATACATCATATAAATATATATATGATAAATAATTGTGAGGTTGACATGAAAATATGACAAAAGTTGTCAGGATAGAAATTATGGTAGTGCCAGGTATGGTGGTGCAGGTCTATTATCCCAGCACACAGGAGGTTGAGGCAGGAGGATTGCCATGAGTTTGAGGCTAGCCTAGACTACATAGAGAGTTCAGGGCCAGGCTGGACTACAAAGTGAGATCCTGTCACACACACAAAAAAAAAAAAAGAAAGAAAGAAAGAAAGAAAGAAAGAAAGAAAAGAAAAAAATAAATAAATCATGGCAGCAAATATTTCAATGGTTTTTAATAACATGGCTTAATATATATTTAAATAATAAATATTTCAATTGATTTGATAAATTTTTTAATTTTGTAAATTTACTTTTATTCAGAGACTGTGACCACTTAACCACACCCACTCACGCAAACCTAAGTATCCCGGCATGCTGTTCTTCTTCCGCTTAATAATTACTTTGGAATTAATTACTTCAAAACTTAGTAGCATAAAACAAGCACTTATTCCGCCCATTGATCCTGTGGCTAATGAGTGGACAAAGCACAGCAGGTTTTTCTCTGCTGCTGTGTGAATAGAGATGATGGGGTGAATGGAGGCGACGGGCAGGCTTGGGGTTGTGACTGGGGGGCCCTTCCTTCGCACTCCTGGTGGTGGATGCTAAGGATCAGCTAGGCCGGCTTTCTATGTGGCCTCTCCGTGTAGCTGGAACTTACTCAAGGAAGGAACTGATCCTCAGAGTGATAATCCTAAGAAAAGAGAGAGTTGGGCAGAAATTATATTAATTTTTTTGGTCCCAGTTTCAGAAGATATACAACATCACTTTTGCCATCCTCCATATTTCAAAGCATCTCTGAGCCCAAGAGAAAGTGATATGAATTTTCTTGTTGGTAGAGAGCTATCAAAGCTCTGGATGAGAATGTGGTACTGAAAATATTGTTTTGGCCTCGCAGTTAAAATTGCAGTCATTCTGTATCTTGCCAAGACACCAGGACTAGGAATCCTCTACATGGATTTACTTTACTCTCAGAAAATCCAAATTTATCATTTCATATTATTGGAAATATCCAAAGTAATAAAAAACACAATATCTAGAAACAGTATGAGGGGATTCTTTTTTTTTTTTTAAGTCATACATTAAGAATGGGGAAAGTCACCACATGAATTTTTTATCATGGTTTTGAACATCTATTCTCTATGAATTCTAACCATTCTATCATGGTTTTGAACATCTATTCTCTATGAATTCTACTCCAAAATCTGTGACTTTACAAAGGTAAAAGACAGCTAATGAAACACTGTGCATGTATTCAAAAATAAAAAATTCAAAGTACTCATCTGCTGAGAATATTTTGGACTGCAATTGTAATTTATATAAAGTATATTTAATCATACTTTTAAAATTTGAATGTATAGAAAACACAATGTTGGTAAGCCTTTTTTCACATTCTGAAGTACAGAAAAGTTTTTTGCCTCTTTTTTTTTCAAGAAACACAGGATTTCAAACAAGTGAACGGGAAATCAACAGTGGCTACCACATCTCTTGTTTTCTTTGAAATAGTTACCATATCTTCACATACAATAAATTCGAACAAAACACAATAGTGTAAAACTGTTAAAAACAAAAGAATGAAAGCATTACAGGCCTTCAAAACCCGAAGTATGAGGGGACTCTTAAAGGAATTAGAAGCACCAGGAGGATGGCACCAGTAACTCCTTGGACTTGGGACACCAGCCACTTACCTGTAGGCCTATGTCCCAAGTGCCATACATTTGACCAAATAAGAAAACTGTTACCACTTTCAAGAAATGTCAGACACTCAATAGTAATCTTTCCTTCTGGTTTGTTTTCTCAACCAAACACTATAAAGGTCCGTAAGGAATAAATGTGTTTGGGTCCTTCTATATTAAACTGTATGGTAGACACATGAACTTTCCCAAAATGTATTTAAACTAAATACACCACCAATCTAAAAGGAGTAGTTCTTTGAAGAATATGAAGTCTTATAACTTAGATGAGATTGTTGCATAATTCACTATGGGTTAAAAATCACAAAGATAGCATTAATATTAGAAAAACATTCAATACCAGCAGGAATATTGAGAAAGAAATTGTTCCCAAATCCCAGGCTGCCTTCCATGGTCTGTAACAATTTTGTATTCTAAGAGTTGGCTTCCTCAGGATATCTCTCACTGTTACTGGGTGCCTGCTACATAGGATGAGGGTCAAACTGAATGAAAACATTTTTTGTATTTTAGATAATGTGTATTTTTCTCCATGCAACTTAGTTATAGACAAAGGAGTCACAGCTCAAAGCACAGGGTCAGTTGCTCCATGCTAATCACAGAGCATTGCTCAGTCCTTGCTTGGATTAAAAAAACTATCAAGTGAACCTGAAGCCAGCCATTGGTTTTGCTAATTAACGAAGGAACTAAATGTGGATAAAGTGACCCTCAGGAAAAGAACTGACTGAGGCTGAGGTTCACATCATTGCTTTCCTTTAGTATCCTTTTTCCCCATTGACATGAACTCGGTCACCAACTTACCAGTCGCAATCCAGACACACTGTGAGCTCCACATTCATTTTTGGTTTGGGCAAGTTTAGATGTAAGTATTATCTTAAAAGAAACATGAAAAATATCTACTGTGTTACACAAAATTAGACATAAAATGAAAAACTAAGAAATAACTAGGAAGAGCTGAAAGGAATCTGCAGTATGAAAGATGGTAATTCTAAATTTAGTGCTGCTCAAAAATCTGAAGTTATAATCCTGAAGATGGGTATGGCAATAGAAATTAACTCAAAATCAATAAAAAGTGAAAAAGATAAAGATGACATGTGGTCAATTTTTGAAGAGCTGTTGTCAGACAGGGTCATTTTTCATATCTCAACAGCCAAGCAAAGACATGGATTAGAAGACCTGTGGTCCGACTAATGGAAACGCCTCAAGATAGTATAATCTTTGCAGAGAGATAGAGGCCTTCAGGGCATATAGTTGAACAAGCAGAGTTTCTCCATGTTCAGTAGGCAAGCACATCTTTTGCAGACATTCCTTTTAGATCCTCCAACCTTTGAACTAGACTGTGAAAGTAGAATTCTGAAATGAATTTGGTTTTATAATTAGCCCACTAGAAATACAGCATCCTTATTAGTTAGCATAAATACACCAGAATGATTCCAGTGTGAATTGGATGCATACCCTAATTTGCAAGCCATCTCTAAAGTCTGGTTAACTTGACTCAGTCCTTCAGAATCAGCTAACCTGGGGTGAACTGACAAGGCCAAAACCTCAGCAGCCACATAGGAGAACTGTTGTAGTCAGGGGTTGTAAGAACAATTACATACAGGATACATAATTTATAGTATTATTTATAATGGTCACTCAAGGAGTAAAACACAAAGAAAGTGCAGGAAATTTGTCCACAACACTAAAGACCTAGAAAATCCAGCCGAGGGCCTGGATCCCAGGGCGATAACCTGCGTGAGTTCAGCTGAAAACCTAGAGCCCACAGCAGTGAGTCATGCAAGTCTGTTCCATGGATCTGTGCTGGGAAGGCCCAAAGTTCAGCAGTGGAAGCTAGGAAGTCTATGCTAGAAAGGAGTGAGGGACTTGTGCTAGCAGGCTGAGGGTTCTGTACTGGAGCCAAGAAGCGATGCTCAAAATAAGGACCAGGCTCCCCTGAAAAGTACCACAGCCATCCTCCGTGACGATGAGACCCTGAGCTCCTCCAATGATGAGAACAGACAAGTTCATATCAGGAAGCCAGTGTGACAAGCTTCTCCAAAGATTGAACAGTACACATCTTTTCCTCCAGAGCCAGGAAGCAATGCTCAAAGTAAGGACCAGAGTTCCCCCAATGTGACCGCAACCATTCTTAGTGACAACAAGGTCCTGAGCTCCTCTGCTGATAACAGCTGAGTTCATATCCAGGGAGCCAGCATGACAAGCTCCTCCAGGAGGACCAATGACTCCAAACAACACTTAGGAGAACCCACAATGATACTCTTTCTCTCCAGGTCTCCCTTTTATACCAGCAACTTTCCTCAGGTGGGCCATCCACACACAACACCACACTGATTCAGTTCACCTGGTGTTTAAATTGACCACCAGTTACCAATCCACAACAAGAACAGACTTCAGTTGAGTGGAGACCAGCTCCTCATCCCATCAAAATATAAATGCCAGGTCCAATCTAGACAGTCAATTCATCTCCCTCATACCAAACCATTGCCTAGATTTCCCTAACAGAGCAGTTAATTACATTATCTACTGAAGTTCTCCTTTCCTGAGTACTTTTAGCAAATAGAATTCCCTTTTAAATTGAATAGTTTAAGTTCAGCAGCAGTTGGACTGATTTAAATGACCTCTATAAAAAGCTGTTGATTTTGTATCAAAATATACCTAAATAATATACTATGTCATTTGACTATTCTGGGCATCCTTGCTGTAGTTCTAATGTCTCCACCAAAAGTCACATTGAAATTTAAACCCCATTTTGAAGTATTTAATGGATGGAGACTTAATTTGACTATTGGGAGGTGGGGACTTTGGGAAGCAATTAAATTTAAATAAAGCCATAGAATTTGGGCTCTAATTCATTGAGGCTGTGACTTTATAAGTAAATATTAATACATACAAAGGAAGAGATAGATGGCAATCCAGTAATAGGAAAGAACTTAAAACACCTACTTTCAACAGCTGTCAGGTCATCCAGATGGAAAACCAAAAGGAAGCACTGGATTCAAACTATATTCTAAATCAAATCAGCCTAATAGACATATGTATACAAAAACATAGTCCATCCCTCTGCTACAGAAGCCACAACCTTCTCAACTGCATGTGGAACATTCTGCAGGATATGTTAGCCCACAAAGCACTCTTAAATTTAAGAGGAATGAAGTCACATTAAGTCTTTCTCATCACAGTGGTATAAAACTTAAAAAGTAATGACAGGAAAAGCTTCAAAATTTCACAAAAACATGGAAATTAAACAGCATGCTCCCAAACAGCCAAATTAAAACAGAAATTAAAATTTTTCTTGAGACAAATGAAAATAGGAACCGACCATACCAAAACCTGCAGAATACAGCAAAAGCAGTCCTAAGAGGAAAGTTTGTAACAGTAAACACCCAAATCAAAAAAAAAAGAAAGAAAGAAAATCCCAAAAATTCAACCTAATGTTCCATCTTGAGGAACTAGAAAAAGAAAAGAAAAAGAAAAACTGAACCTGAAATTAGCACACAAATATATGAAATAGATACTTAAAAAAATCATAGAAAAACAGCATTAAGATTTGGTTTTTTGAAAAAGAAAAAGTTGACAAATCTTCAGCAGGACAATGGAAAAGGGGAGAAACCTCAAGTAAATATACCAGAGAGAGAGGAAGATGTTACTACTGTACCACAGGAATAAAACAATCATAGCATACTTTTTATGATCCTTTCATTTATTTTACTCTCCTCAAAAAATTAAATATAGAGCTGTCACGTGATCTAACAATCCCATTATTGAATATATATCTAAAGAAAATGAAAAATCAATATGTTCAAGAGACATCTGTATTCCCTGTTCATTACAGCACGATAGCCAAAAATGTGTCTATCCTTGGAGCAATGGAGAAAGAAAGTGTTCCGTGGAATCTATTCAGTCATTTAAAAGGGTATTCTTTCATTTCCACAGCGCACATGAACCTGGAGGACATTAAATGAAATAAGCCAAGTACAAAAAGACAAGCACCGCTAACCTCATTCATATGTGGAATCTAAAAATGTGGATTTCATAGAAATAAGCAGTAGCATGGCGGTTATCATCAGTTAGGGTAATTGAAGGGAAATAGATATTGGTCAAATCATACATAATTACAGTCAGAAGGAGTAAGTCCAGACCTACTGTGCTGCATGGTGAGCAGAGTTCATAGTAATATACTGCATTCTTAAAAAAATTGCTGAGAATGAGTGGTATTTTCACCACAAAAATAACTCTGTGAGGTAATGCTTTTGTTAACTAGGCAGATTTAACCATTCCACAATGCATGTGTTCTGCAAGACATGATATTACACATGTTCAATACAGACAATTTTTTCTGCCAATTAAAAAATAATAAACTGGAGGAAAAAGTTACACAAGTTCCTTCCACAACTTTCCCACTGACTCACTGCCTGACATGAGGCTTCCCCATGAAACTCCCTGGGTCTGTTTCATGACCACCTGTAAAACAGGGGAAATGGGCTCTACCTCCCTGACGAGCAGCGAGAATTGAGTCATGGTTTGCAACATGCTTTGTGATTCATACATAAAAGGGACAACAAGAAAGCAAACTGCCACTAAGCATTACAAACAGTCTTTATGCCAATTATTTTTAAAGAGGAGATGAATATTCTTCAACTGCAAAAAAAAAAAAATTACAGCAGCTTAATGCTCTGGAGAATTTCCAAAACCAAAGTAGGTGATTGCTTGTTGGATTTTTTTTTCCCAGAAATTGGAAATGTTATTCATAGGTGAAGTACCAGGAAAGGGAGACAGAAAGTAAATACTTGGTTCTGGGATCTGGCAAAAAGACTTCTACTTTCACATTTCTTACTGAAACCCAGGCTAAGAAAATTATAAATAAAGAATTGTCCAAGTGTTTATCCAGCTATACAAATCTGGTATTAGTCTGACACTTCTTAAAGTTGAAACAATGATTTCCATGTCCTCAGGGTTCGTAAATTAAGGTTTAATCCTATTAAGTTAGTTCTTATACTGAAGAACATTAACACTAAAAACTAAATTCTAAATTGTATAAAGTGATGCAGTCTATACACTAAATTTCCTACAGATACTTTAGGAGGAGGCTGTGGGGAAAGACATTATTTATAGTTTATGGTTATAATATTTGACACCAAGTAATAATTCTGTTTATCTGTGTTGTGCTTATTTTCATTTCTAAATTATATCTGTACAGGGAAGAAGTAAAATGTTCCTTGTTATCATTCAGTAGATTTCCTTCTTGAAAGGTCTTCCGGACACTCTTGACTTGAAAAATATTGCATTAATAACTATCATAATTAACATTTACCCTCTTCCAGTTAAGAGAGTACTGTAACATCAGTGATCCAATGGTGAATGTCAGTGTCTTCCCTATAATATAAATTTTGGATGGAAAATTAGCAAGTAGAGTGTAAAAAGAGACAAAATATTTCCTAAAAAGTTAAATACTATAATGATTTTTTAAAAAGAAGATGAAGAAGGCAAAGAGAGAAAGAAAGAAAGAAAGAAAGAAAGAAAGAAAGAAAGAAAGAAAGAAAGAAAGAAAGAAAAGAAAACATTTCAACCCAGGATGACTGATAGTCTCAGAGTAACCAAGGGATTTCTCCTGAAGAAATTGTAAATTACCAGTTTTGCAAAATCTTTGCTTGAGGGACTTAACATAGCTGAAGAGAGGAGGAGCTGCATTGGAGCTACTCAAAGAAAATAAACTAAAAACGCAGGAAATTGGAAAAAAGAGAGGGAAATCCATCCTGATGCCAAAATCAAGCTGAAACAAGAGGTTTGTGGATCAAATAAAACATAGATATAGGACTTTACAGGGCTGCATGCCCAGCAAGAATCACTACACTGTGAAGTCTCAAAGAAATGGGTGGTTTGCAAAAGTGTGGTTTACTCAACCCAAATAGGATACACTTGGGATTCAAAACCCTTTCCCTCTTTTGCCTTCCTCCACCAAGAGAACGCTGAAACTTGGCAGCAAATTTCACCAGCACTGCTCCCTGCCAATGCTGTCAGTTGTTTTGTTTTGTTTTGTGTTTTGTTTTTTGTTTTTTGCACCCTATCTAAATGGAACACCTAGCAACAACAAGACTAGGGACCAAAGTGGAGGCACTCCATGACCCTTCCTGTCCCGTGACCAGTGAGAGGTACACAGATGTGTGGGATTTAAACAGCTGTGGCACACCGCAGTGGGAGAGGAGATTGAAACAGACTGAGAAGTTCGGGCTGCCTCTAAGGCAGCAGCAGAAGCGGTGAGTCAGTAAGGCTAGGGATTACAGATGTGGCCACAGCAATGGCGGTGGCAGCAGCAAAGATAGTGAGTGTAATTGCACAACCCCTCCTGTCCTGACACCAGTAGCATGAGAGAATTTAAGCAACCTTGCACTGCAGCACAGCAATGAGTAGGAGGCTGGCACTTCCCTTACAGGAGAGGAGATCCAAGTGGGACCAACTGGCTCTGCAACTGGCAGAAGTAGACTACCCTCAGCACCCACCTCCTTCCATCCTGCAACAAGCAGTGTGAGAGGACAGAGGCACGCCAGTGGAAGTGAAAGAGAGAAAGCTGGTCTGAATGGAAGGAGCTTACAGTGGGAGCAGCCTCTAGCTTTCTCTGTCTTAGGGTGCAGCAGAACTGGAAGAGAGACACAGAAACAAACAAGTTTGGGGGGTTTTTTTAGGTTGTTTAGGTCTTTATGTTTATTCTGATTCTGATGTATTTGTCTTCTTTCTCCCTTTCCTCAACTATCTCTCTTGATTTCATATTTTCATGTGAGTGAACATTGTCTCTAGTCTGTCTGTCCTACGTCAATAATCTTTTGCTTTCTCCTTCATTCTTTCTATCCTGTCCCCTTCTCCAGTTTCCCAAAGCCTGGTTGATCATCCTTTGTCCTCCAGTCTTGCATCTGCTAAATTTCTCTTAATTTATCTCCTTGTTTTGTTCCTTATTCCTCTTAAATTTCCCTATCACAAGGTAAAATTGCTCTACTAAGGGAAAACTCTTTGCATAATATTTGATTTTGTTATATAACAGTAGATCTTGTTTCTGTAGTTAAAGGCACCAAATTAATAGTTACCACAATTTGTCAAATTTTAGGCTGTGCTTGATGCTATTGTTATTGGTAATTATACTACTTTAGCCGGGATCTTCTACCTGTTATAATCAGTTGTTTTCCCTTATATAACAACACTGTGGTTGTCTGGGGTCATAACCATCACCATAGTCCAGTACCATAGGATTGGGTGCTGATCCAAATAGATAGCAACATCTGACCCTTAATAAATTGGGAAGGTGGGATCTTGGGACAGACACAAAGACCAAGGACCACCTACACCTAGAAGACATCTCTGAGGAACAGACATTCCCTAGGGAAGGCATGATGCTAGTGATAAAGCTATCTACTTATAAGAAACTTGCAAGTATCAACACAGAAAAGAAGATTTAAAAACTAGAAAATGTCATGATGCAGAAGCAAAATGCAATCCAAAACCTCCAGCCCACCCAGGTCAAATACAATCAACAAAGAGATAGATAAAATCAGAAGCCACTCACCTGAATTTTCTAAAATAATAGCAGAAGCAAAAAAAATGCATGAGGCTATAGAGGAAATCAGAGAATAATATCCCAGGTTTAAAAAAGAGAGAGAAATGACAACCATAATGATGGACTTTCTCTGGAAACCTAAAGTAAACATAGAAGAAAAAAATAGAAGAGCATAGGAAAATGATGGAAACCATAAATACTCAACATAGGAAAGAAATGGAATCCCTGAAACAGATCAAAACAGATACTTGGGAAATATGAAAATTTCATCGAAAGCTTACAAAATCAGTTGAATGAAAGTGAAAACAGAATAACAGACCTAGAAGACAGGATCACAGTTAGTGATCATGAAAAGAAAGATCTCTTAAGAGTAGCAAGGGACCATGAAAAAACAATCCAACAGCTGCAGGATGAGGCAAAGAAGAACAATATAAGATTGATTGGAGTCAATGAAAAAGCAGGAGTTAGTACAAATGACATAAAACACTGTTCACAGAAGTAATTGCAGAAAACTTCCCAAGCATGAAAAAAGAATTTGACAGATAAGTAAGGCATAGGAAACTCCCATTAGTCATGACCAAAATAAATCTATAGCAAGTCATATAATAATCAAGATTCTAGAAATTCAGTAGAACTGACTATTAAAAGCTATTAGAGAAAAGAAACAAATCACCTATAAAGGAAAGCCCATCAGAATCACAGCACATTTCTCAACACAAGTCAAGGAGAGCTTGGAGTGAAATATTTCAAGTACTGACAGAAAATAACCTCCAACTCAGATTGATTTACCCTGCAAAACTATCTTTCAAAATCAATGGAGAAATATGACAAAGAACAACTGAAGGAACTCATAACCACAAAACCAGCCCTTAAAAATGTTCTGAAGGATATTTTAGAAAGAGATGAAGAAGACCACAATCCCAAAAATGCCAACTGAAACAATCCACCAGGCAAGACAAGCAACTAAACAGAGCAGAAAACAAGGAACTATTAATGGGGAAGTAAAATGACAAGGATAAGTCGATATACATCAGTTGCAACCATCAGTGTAAATGGTCACAACTGACCAATCAAAAGAAACAGACTGGCAGAATGGATCAAGATACAAGATCCAACAATATGCTGCATTAAAGACACATATTTAACTTAAAAATAAATCCATAGACTGAAAGTCAAAGGATGGAAAACAATACTTCATGTGACAGAAACCCAGAAAAAAAATAGGGTGGATATTCTATTTGCAAACAAGGCAAACTTCAAGCCAAGACTGATCAGAGGTGTACCATGTGTTATGGTTTACGTCCCAATGCACCTCACAAAACCTCATGCAGTCATGGGAGGGTGGCTTTTTAGAGGTGGCTGAATCTAGAGTTTCTGATTGATTCACAGTTCAATGTTGGGACTAAGGTTGTGAATGCTACATTTGCCTTTGGGCAGGGAGCCTGCATACAATGTAAGGGACAGAAAGAGGTTTGTCTTTCCCTGTCGTTGCTTTTGCTATCTTCTGCTGCCATGAGCTGTTGTCTCTTTGTCAGTTGCCAACTTGCCTTGGAGGCAGCTGATTATAGATCAGCCAGACTGCCTGGATCCACTGGCTATGTGATGTTGATCACCTCTACAGACTGTGAGCTAAATAAACCTTATTCCCTTTAACATTGGGTGTCAGGTATTTTGTTTCAGCAATGAGTAAAGTAATTAAGACACCATGCAAACTACCTTTCAAAGTCAATGGAGACAGAGACAGAGAAGGTAAAACTTCATGCTTCCCAGGAAAGAGCTGCACTGTGGAGTGACAGGCAAACCAGATCTCACCAATGGTGTCTGTCTCAGGGCAGTAAACTTGGAGATGGACAGCACGGAATCAAAGCCAGACTGCCTGGATCGACTGGCTATGTGATGTTGATCACCAGTAACATACTTGTTAAGGGAAAAGTCCAAGATGAATAGATAACAATCACAAATATATATGCACCAAATACAGGCACACCCAAATATATAAAACAAATATTAATGGACATGAAAAATCAAATAAGCACTAACATAATTGTAATGGGGGACCTTAATATCCCACTGTCACAAATACATAGATCAACCAGACAAAAAAAAATCAACAAAGAAATATCAGAACTGAACCAAACCTGTGAACAAATGGACTTAGATGTTGATAGAGTACTCCATCCCACATCATCAGAATACATATTCATCTCAGCTTCATATGGGATGTTTTCCAAAATAGACCACATATTAGCCCATAGAATATGTTCACATAAATGCAAAGGAATTGAAATTGCCCCACGCATGTTATATGACCATAGTGCAATGAAATTAGAAATCAGAGGCAAAAGAAATCACAAAAACTCCATAATCACATGGAAATTAAATAACATCCTACTGAACAACCAATGAGTCATAGATGAAATTAAGGAAGAAATTAAACAGTATCTCTAATTAAATGATGATATCATCAGAACATACCAGAAACTTACGGGACACAATGAAGGTAGCCCTAAGAGGGAAATTTATAGTACTGAATTCTCATATCAGGAAAACAGAATGTGCTCAAATAAACAACTTGATGTTGAACCTCAAACTTTTAGAAAAAGAACAAGTCAAATCCAAAGCGCATATGAGAGAATAAATTGTAAAGATAAAAACAGAAATTAATGCAACTGAGACTAAGAAAAGAATAAAAAAAATCAGTGAAACAAAGAGTTGCTTCTTTGAAAGACTAAATAAAATTGATAAACTCTTAGTTATACTTATCCAAAAAGAATAGAAGGAAAGAAAAAACTGAAATTCATACAACTAGGAACAAAACAGGTGAAATCACAAACAGATCCTGTGCAATTCAGAAGAGCATCAGTACCTAGTTTGAGAACTTTTACTCCAATAAGATGAAAAACATAGAAGAAATGGACAGATGCCTAGATACATATGAATTACCAAAACTGAATCAAGAAGATATACAAATTCTAAAAAAACCAGTATCAGTCAATGAAATGGAAAACGTAATTAAAAATTTACAAACAAAGAAAAACCCAGGTCCCGATGAATTCACTGCTGAATTCCATAAGAAATTTACAAAAAATCTAATGCCATTACTCCTCAAACTCTTTAATTAAATTGAAAGGGAAGCAATACTTCCAAAGTCAAGCAAGTATTACCTTGATACAAAAACTAGAGAAGGACCCAACCAAAAAAAGAACTACAGGCCAATCTCCCTAATGAACATAGACACAAGAATCCTAAATAAGATACTGGCAAACAAATGCAGCAGATTATCAAGAAGATTATACACCATGACCAAGCAGGATTCATCTGAGGGATGTAGAGATGGTTCAACATATGCAAATCAATAAATTAAATGCACCATATCAACAGACAAAAATCACATGACCATCTCAATAGACACATTAAAAAAAATTGACAAATCCAACACCCATTCATGATAAAATCCCTGCAGAAAACTGGGATAGATGATCTTTATCTCAATCTAATAAAAGTCATCTATGACAAACCAATAGCCAACACCATACTAAATGGTCAAAACTGAAAGCTTTTACTCTAAGATCTGGAACAAGAAAAGGATGTCCATTATACCCACTCCTCTTCAATATAGTCCTAGGAATATTAGCCAGAGCAATTAGACAAAAGAAAGAAATTAAAGGAGTAAAGAGAGGAAAGGAAAACATTAAATAATCATTATTTGCAGATGACAGGATACTCTATATAGAAGACCCCAAAAACTCCAACAAAAGACTTCTAGATTTAATAACCAAATTCAGCAGCATGGCTGGATACAAAATCAGCCCTCAAAAATCAATAACATTTCTGTACACAAATAACAAACTCACTAAGAGAGAAATTTGGGAAAACTTACTTTTCATACCATTGAAAAAAAATGACATACTTAGGAATCAATTGAACAAAGGAAGTAAAAGATCTCTACAATGAAAACTACAGTACTTTAGAAAGGAGATTGAAGAGGATATCATAACATGGAAAGATATCCCTTGCTCTTGGGTAGGAAGCACCAATATAATGAAAATGGCCATACTTCCATTTAAGGTAATCCTAGTCAAAATACCATTGACATACCTCATAGAACTAGAGAAAACATTCCTAAAATTCATTTGTAAACAGAAGAAAGCTGGCATTGCAAAAAAACTCTGGGAAACAAAGGCAAGGCAGCAGGGATCCCTATCCCTGACTTGAAATTATAGTACAAAGTTACTATGATAAAAACAGTGTGGTCCTGGCCAAAAAAAAAAAAGGCCTGAGTATCAGTGAAATAGATTAGAAGGTGCAGAAACAACTCCAAACATATTCAGCCACCTCATCTTTGGCAAAGGGGCAAAACATATTTACTGGAAGAAAGACAGCCTCTTAAATAACTGATGCTAGAAAAAGTGACTTTCCACGTGCCAAAGACTAAAGCTAAACCCATGTCTCTCACCATGCACCAAACTAAAATCAAAATAGGTCAAACATCTAAATGTTAAAACAGAAACGCTAAATCTGCTGAAAGAGAGAATAGGTAGAATGTGGTTGCTATGGATATCTAAATTGTACCAATAAACTTAATTTTAAAAATCCTTGGTTGATTTTTGATACAAATAAAATAATTTTCCAAGTAACCTGAGTAATTTAAATGAAACAACCAAAAACCATTGACTACCTAATTAATCTCACAGTTTACTATAATGAGTACAGATGTAAATTAGGTTCTTTGATCATAGCTAGATACTGAGCAGGCATTTTAATTTTTAATGCTTTGATGGTAAAAGAAAATGAGTTGTTTATTTATTATCTTGATGCCGATTACATTTTCAGTGCTCACCAATTTTATTAAGAATAGTTCCACTTTAAGTATAGATTTTCTTCCTAGTATCTCTTCTCTTGAGAGGAGTATATTCATGGTGGTACACTGCTTTAGCCAAATGCTATGTAAAAATATACTTCAGTTACTTTCTTGGATAATTCAAAACCCAGTAAAGTATAAATTTTTAAGGCAATTTTTTTCCTCAAAATTCTGGGGGGTCTTGATTCATTTCTTGCTCCTCTCATCTGAATCCTGAAAAGGTTTCTCACATATGCCTTATGCATGATTCGCTGCATTATTTAAAAAAAAAAAAAAAAAAAACCTTTCCATCTTAATGCTTGTCTTTCCAATTTTGATCTTTCTCATGCAGATTTTAAGTCAGCTACTCCATTTTAGCTCTTTCTTCTTTTCCTGCCTCATCCAAGTCTCTTTACTGCCTCTCTCACTCCCCACAACACACACGTTTCAGCTCTCATTCTCTCTCTCCCCCTCCCACTTTTTCCCTCCCTTTTCAATCTTCTCTTATTACTCATGGTTCTGCTCTTTATCTTCTGGAACTTTATTGAAATCACAAAGACACTGTTGTGAATTTGCTCTTTTTCTTGGAGAAAATGTTTTATAAATGAAAACTTTTTCATCTTCCTCCTTTCCAGTTTTAGGACATTTCCTGCAGGACCACATTAAGGCATTTTGCAGTGGTCCATTCATATTTCATCAAGGTGGCTTATGCTCTTTGGATCCCTCTCACTGAATGTGATATTTTCCTTAAAATGTTCTTCTTGGAGCTTAAGCAGAAAGGTCAGTAGTTCTAAATTCCATATGTCAGTGACTATTTCCAAGGCAGTTTCTATCTAGGGATGTACTTGGCTGAAAGTCAGTTTGGGGCCTTTTTTTTTTTTTTTTTTTTTTTTTTTTTTTTTTTTTTTTTTTTTTTTTTTTTTTTTTTTTTTTTTTTTTTTTTTTTTTTTTTTTTCTGTTCAGTTCATTCATAATGCCGAGTTGTTGGCAAAGCTTGCTCAGTCTGCTTTCCTGGGCTGTTGCTTACCTCATGAAATGGAAAAGCTAAAGGTTTCTACAAACCGTCTCGCCTCACTTACAGCATTCTGCTTCGAGTGCATCCTACATGAGCTCTGAAACTACAAATTCGGCACTTTCATGGGCTGTTAATCCTGTCCATGCTCACGGAGATGAGGAGACATACTTCATTTTCTCTAGGAACACATCAGTCTGGGGTCTCAGCTCTCCAAACTGGGAATCCATGGAACATTTCTGAAAGTACGGACAGTCCCACATCTTCTTGGCCTTGCTTCATTTAAGAATATGTGATAAATACAAAAGAACATATATTCCATACTTCCCACCCTTTAAGAGTACTTTCCACAATTTTCAGTGGTAATATCTGCTTCCTGATATTATTTTCAGTTATTTCTATGTGGAACCAAAGTGAAAATGTTATATGGCACAAATCATTACAACCTTTGCTCTTTGGAATTCATAATATAAATATTTTTAAATCAAGTAATAAGGTAGAAATTCCAAAGTTTTCCAACTGGGTCAGTCTTGAAGAAAGAAAATTAGTGAAAAAGAAATAGGAAGAATACCTTGAAACATTTCACTTTTAGCCTGTCTCAAATACCGCATCTGTCACTGGGATGACCTATACTAGTCTTCTTTTAGCTCAGTTTTCAGGTGAGTCACCTCAAAACTTCAAACTGCAAAATGCCCTGGTTCCAACAGGGAGCAATGAAGCTTCCCTGGATTTTGTGAAATAAAATGATTTGTGAGAAGAATCACCTGAACAATATTCTTTAGTGTTATTTTAAAGTTTTACCTTTCTCATGCTCACTTCAGCAGCACATATACTAAACTTTTGTTTTTCTGTGTCTCTGGTCACTTTAGCTCAGATAAGTACATGGAGCTTTGTAATGTAAAAGAATTAAAATAAAATTAAGATAGGTATTGTCATTCAGAAAGAATGCATTTCCCGAAATGTATTCATACTACATTCGTTACACTGTAAAATTATCAACATGGAATAAAACGTCTTCTTAATGCCAGAAATATGAAAACATATATAAGCTTTGAGCATATCAGACTAATCAATTAAAACAGAGCATGAGAGATACATAAGAAGTGTCACTTTTCAACTTCTGCATGTCCCTGGGCTAGCCATCCTTCTTAAGGCACAGCAAGGAAGACTGCGTTCAGGAGTAATGGCAATGGAACTCGCAGTGGGGTAGAGAGAGCCTTCTCAACTTTTAGCAGAGCATGAGCAAGTGAGAATTGATAGCCAAGGAGCAGGGTAAGGATCAGCAGATGGAAAATTACTAAAAGGAACCATCAAAGATGTTGTGGTTTCAATCTTAAATGTTCGCTAAGAGCAAACTTGCTAAACATCTGATCTCTGGCCTATGGCATTATTGGGAGGTGACAAAACTTTAAGATTTAAGAGGTGGGTCTAGTGGAAGGAAGTGAGGTTACTATGGGTGTGGCCTTGAAGGAGATATTGGGGCCTTGGTCCCTCCCCTCTCTCTTTGCCCTTCCTGGCTGACATGAGGTAAAGAGGCTTCATATTCCATGCACTCCAACCATGATGTACAGTGCCACTACAGGGCCAAATGGCAGTGAACAGAAACCACTGAAATAGGAGCCAAAATAAATCGTTTCTTCTTTTCAAGTTGTTTGTCTCAGGTATTTTGTCACACTGCTAGAAAGCTGACTAACACAAGGGGGCAAATCATTCTGGGTGAACTGACCTGACAGGATGCTTGCTGAAGACAGACCAGGATGGTCAGGCTGACCAAAGTTTCATCAAACAAAGAATCTTTGTCACAGCATAAATTTCTCTATCTTATGTTCCTGCACTCACAAGCTAACAGTCCTCAAATATCTTCAAGGTCCTCTCTGATCAGCTCTGACAACCTGGTGAGTAAAACAGATCAGTTTGTGAAGCACTACATTATCGATTTAACTGGATTGATGTTAACAATGCCACTTTTACTAGTTATCTACAATAATGCAAAGTTAACAGCCACACCAAATCATAGTGGTTCAAAATAATAAGCATTTCATTTGCTCAGGGTCTGCGGGTTGTTGACTTAGGCTGGGCTCAGCAGAGCAGTTATTCTGGCCAAAGCTAGGCTCACACTCAGATCTGGGGTAGCTGGTTGTTGGCTGAACAACATAGAACAATGTTGAGTGGGAGGTCTGGGACAACTCGGTTCTGCTCCATGACTCTCATCTTCTAGCAGGCCAGCCAGGAGTGTTCTCATGGCAATCACAGAACAAGAAGAACATGAGGAAAAGTTGGCAGGCACTTGTTGCTGCCTCTGAGTGATGTTCACTAGCATGCCATTGTACAAGACAAGCCCTCCACCTGGCCCAAAGTTAAGATATGAGGTAGAACACTCACCCCAGAGGGCACTGAACTTATAAGGCAGTGTAGCGAGGGTAGAGAAGGGTGATGGGGAGCATGTAGAATGGGTACTGTTAATATAATCAACCCTCCAGAAAACCTTTAATATCAGTTTGACTCCTGTTTGAGACAGGGCAATCCTGACAAGGCTAATTACTTTATGACATTCCTAATCCCACTTTTAGCATCCCAACATTTTGAGCTACCAACTCCAAAGAGGGTATTTAGTCAGCTATCTTCAAAACAGTTGAAACTGAGCCACTGAGTAATTAAAATGTTAACAAATGCAACGCATATTCTAGGAACACATAAAACAGTGGTGAGTTCATTTTGTTCTAAATTTATACAGTGCAAAATTATTCTCTAGTGAAGCAGCAATTTTGGGGGAAAGGTTGGAGTAAAACCTTTATTGTGCATTAAGACAAATAAATGCAAGTTTGATGTAAACCAGAAAATGAGGTTCCATGAAATAACCATGCAAAATCGATCAATGGAAATGTTAAGCTCATTCATTTTTACCTTATTACCTCACAGTTTGTAGAGATTTCAGCCCATAATCAACTGGTTGCAAGACATGGTGGCGTGGCAGAGGGGCATGGTAGAGGGGGATGGCAGAGGAGAGACAGCCCACAGCAGGGCAGGCAGGAGGCAGCAAGCAGCAGCATCCAGCCTTCCTTTATATCCCATCCAGGTTAGAAGCCTGGTGCCACCTACACCCAGGTGGACCTTCCTGTTATCCACACAGAGAACTGTGCTAAACTAATCAGTGCAATAATAAAGTGATCACACACTCTTAATCCATGTTCACATACCCTAAATCCAGCCACCTCCAAAAAGCCTCACCTACAAGCACATGAGGCTTGGAGGAAACATCTAGATAAAGTCCTAAAACTGAAATTCTGGTTAGCAGGGCCACAACACTTAGAGATAGTTAAATGAAAACTAATTGGATTTTGAATATCTCTTAATTTTTCTTGACTCCATGATCAAAATCATGGTGATGATAGTCACTTCCAACCAAAAAAAAAAAAAAAAAAACTGAATAAAATGGTTCTGTTGGGAAAGCAGAATTACACACCATTCCTGATTCAATTCTTTTCTGGCTGCTTATCTGAGAAGGTTTTCTTCTCATTTGTGATGCATGTTTTTCTATCCCTAGGACAATGTAGATCTCTAAGAAATTACTCTACCACCATTTCTAACACTCCCTTTACTTTTTATTTTTCTTTGAGACTGAAATATGGAAGCAGACCATACAGTACAATGTGCTAAAAGTCCCCGCAGCAGTGAGCAACCTTTATTCAATTTGCCTTGTAGTCAGCACAGAGGTTGTCTTAGACAGCCAACAGAACTGAGGCACTTTCTAGGGAGACAGAATACAGCAGTCTCCTCATCCACAGAGAATTCTATGCAATGCTACCACAGAGCGTCTTTTCAGCAGTCCTTTATGGGGAAATGGAAAAATTCTACAAGCATCTTTCTTGCGTACACCTGAGACGTCTCCTGCCTTCCCTCAATTTTCGGTCCAAGTTGTCATGTGAAACGAACCAAAATATGAAAGTAGCTCTTTATAACAAAGGGCCTATTTCTTCTGAAATCTAATATTGGTGCAAATTGAATAAGCATCCAAGTAATAAAGAACCTTCATCATTAGAGTTTCAAGAAAAAGTATCAGGAAGTAAAAAGGCAAAGTTATATTTTCCTATTCTTGAATGAGGAAGGTTTTACTAATAGCTAAAATGTTACCTCCAGAACCAAAGGAGAGTTTTTTGTATTCTTTGCGCCCATTACCAAACACACCTGAAAGCATTTGGAAGCATTATTTCTACCTCCAGCCCAGTCTCTCCCAACATTAACCTTCTTTATGTTTCTATAGCATTGCTGAAATTTTTCTCCCAAATGTCTCCAATGACTGTTTTTATATTTTTATCTTACCGTAAGATGTAACTAATACATCAACAGCAAATAACATAAAAGAGAAACAAACATCTATAAAGTATTATACACGCACATGCACACACACACACACACACATCCTTATGTAATGATCTCCCAGGACAAAAAAGAAAACATCGTTAGCATCCCAAAAACATTTTCTCGTGCCTTCCCTCCTCCCTGCAGGTGATCTCTATCTTGATACTTAACACTGGAATTTAGTTTGCCTGTTTTGCATTTTTTTTTTATGAATGGACTTAACTGTCTGCCTTGTTATGGACCTGTATCTTACTTAATTCTTCAGCATTCTGATGATGAGCATCATCCATGCCATTGTAGCAGTAGTTCATTCATTTTCATAGTTATGCAGGTATTTGCACTGCATGATGTTACATAACTTAAGTTACTATTGATGGCTATTTAGTTTGTTTCCAGTATTTGGCTGAAACAAATAATGCTGCTGTGTGCATCTCTATACAGTCTTTTAATACACATGTGCACACCCAACTGTTGGGTAACTAAAAGCCAAAGAGGATACATTTATTAACACACATAGATAATTTTTCAGTGTACTAATTTCTATCTACAGTAGCACGAGGCAATTTCAGTGACTCTATAGTCTCTTCAACATATGTTATTGTCATTGGAATTTTAGCCACTTGGGTACATATTGTACCTCATGTTGGCTTTAGTTTTTGATTTCTTAATTAATAGAACTATTTTCCATATGCTTTTGGCCATTGGGTTATATTCCTATGTGAAATGTTTCTTCAATTCCCTTGCCTATTTTTCTATTGAGTTATATATTTCTTTTTGATTCATAGTGGTCTTTACTTAAACTAGACACTAGCCTCTTTTCAGTTACTTGTTATGCAAGTAAGTTAGAAGTTTTACTTCCTTAAAGGAATACCTTAATTTTTATGTTGTCCTATGTACTGAAATAACCTGAAATTTAGTACATTGAGGGGTCATTGTTTATAAAATTTTTCTTTATCTGAATTTTATAAGGATATTCTCCTATCCTATCTTCTGCAAGTTTGCTGTTTCTGACTTTCATTCTGATTGAGAATATTCCTGGAATTGATTTTTATGTATTATTTAAAGTAACGGTAAAGCAAGTTTTCCTCGGGGATATCCAGTTGCTGCAGAACCATTTACTGAAAAGACTCTTTCTGCCCACTGCTTTGCTCTGCTGTCTTTGAAAGACATAAATTGTTCTACTCTGTTCTGGTCCTTGGTTTGATTTTCTTTGTGCTAACACGACCTTCTCTTCAGACTCTTGTGTGTAGTTCAAAATCCTCCCACTGTAAGCTAATACCCCTGGCCATAAAGAAGGTTTTGATATCTGATACATAGGACCACTCAACTTCCTTAACTTCAAGAGTGTTTGCTATTCTTGGCCCTCTGCATTTTTAAATACAGCAGTGTATTCAGAAGCTAGTATATTTACAATACTGAGTCATCCAATCCATGAGCATGTTCTAGCCAGCCATTTATTTGTTTCCTTTTTTTCTCTCAATAATATTACATGGTTTTTAGTATATATTCTATCTCACTAGATTTACTCTTATGTGTTTTATATTTTATGTTATGTAAATAGCATTATTTTATTTTCTGCTTGTTGCTGACATAAAAAATCTTTTGAATGCATATATATAGGGTTTGTACTTAGAAAACTTGCAAGTTTCATTTACTACTTCTAATGATTCATTTTTAGTTTTCTACATGCGGTCATGTTATCAATGATGTGAAGATCGCTTTACTACTTCATTTCTAATTCTAGTGGATTTTGCTTCATATTCTTACCTTTATGTAGAAATTTCAATAAAATGGCATAGAAATGACCAGACCAAGAATACTTTTTTCAAATATGAATCTTTTAAAATCTCACCATTAAGTAAGTTCGCTGAAGACTTAATATAAATAATCCCTTTTTCCTTCTAGGCTAACTTTCATTTATTATCAATGAATGTTAAGTTTTACCTGCTTTTTCTTTGTCTGTTGCAAATACCAAATGATTTTCTTCAATATTTCTTTATGTTAGCTCTGTCTTCAAATGTGCAACCAACCCTGCATTTTTGCAATTTTACTTTTGGTGAGTTACAGCTTGTACAAAATAATTCTCCCATTGTAAGTAGACAACTTGATGAAATTTGGTAAATTACAAACAGTCATATAATCACCACAATTAAAGCAAAAATAGCTCAAAAATAGCTCTATTGCCCTAAAAAGAGTTCTCATTTCTGGGCATAGTGATGCATGCCTATAATCCTAGGAATTCAAAAGCCAGAAGCAGCAGGACTGTACATTTGCACCCAGCCTACGGAAGTTAGTGAGACCCCGTCTCAAAACAAAAACTTCAAAGAAAAAGGAGGAGTGTCAGAATTGGCAATGCAGTGGTAAATCACTTGCTTAACACAGGTTCTATTTGCAGTACTGAAAAAAAAGTTTTCTCATGCCCTTTCCTAGAATTTTAATTAGATTAAATCATAGGTATGAAGTCTATGATTTTGGTTTCCCTCACTTGACATAATATTTCACTTGACATCTTTCAATCACTAATATTTTTTACCCTTTACTTCTGAATAGTAGCTCATACTATATCACAATTTGTTTATTCATTCAGCAGTTGATGGTCATGTGGGTTATTTCCACTTCTGGCCATCTGTGTTGGGGTACAAAAGAAATAGGATATATATGCATATAAAATTGTGCATAAGAATGTTTCTGATATCATTAGTTCAAAGTATTTTCATAGCTCATTTGGAAGAATATTTATTTCCAAAAGTGAAGATTTTCTGGATTCTTTAAAATTATAAATAGCAGTTGTGTATATTCATAGGGTACAATGAAATGTTTAAATATATTAAACAGTGCTTAAATAAAGCTAATTATCATATCTATCACTTTCCACACTTACTTTTCTGTAATGTAAACATCTAAACTCCTTCCTCTTAGCACTTTAGAAATATATACTACATTACTTAGTTTAGTCATCAAGCAATAGAGCTCAAAAACTCATTCTTGAATTTGAAAATAATGTGTATTTTACAATTTTTGGTATATTTCTACATATCTAATAAAGTTTTAGTTGTTCATGTTTTTCAGATTCCTTCCTTCCTCATTTTTTGTCTACTTGTGTAATCACTTTTTGAGAGAGAAATTTTTAAATTCTCATTCTGATTGGGAATTTGTTCACTTATGATAATTTTTGTTTTATATATTAAAAGTTATTAGGTAGGCCAAAAATAGAATGTTTATCCTTTTGATGAATTGAACATTTTATTACTTTCAACACTATTTGTCATTTATCTTAAACTGTATGCTGCCTGGCATGTAAATATGTGAGAATGTGCAAATTTTCTTTTGGTTAAAATTTGAATGGTATGTTTTTCTCTTATTTTTACTTGTAACCTTTTATTTCTGAAGCATCTCTTGTAAATTACAAATAGGTAACAACTGTTTGTCATGTATGATAAACCTTGTGTTCCAAATAGAAAATTTAGTATATTTACAGTTAATATAACCTGGGTATGCCTCTATCACATATTCTGTCCCTTCTATTTGACTCACCTTTTCTTTATTGTTTTTCTCTCCTTTCTAACTCTGGGCATTTTTATTATTTTGGTTTTTTTCCCACTATTAGCTTAGTCACCTGCTGTGACTATGTTTACTGTTTTCCATAAAGATTACAACATTTACCTTTGCATTATCAAAGCCTCATGTTCCTAATAATTTTTCTCTCTTCCAAACCGCTGCAAAGAATGGGAACATTTTGATTTTATTTATTCTTATCGCAGTTACAAAATTTTGTCATATTTTCTCATAGGACTTTACTGTTACTTTTCAGTCTCCATTCATTTAAATTTTTTCATGTTTCTCATTTTTATTGTACTTTATTCCTTTTTGCATTTCAATTTTTTAGCCTGAATCTTCCTTGTCTCTTTAGAGTAGATTATAGGTGATGAATTCTTCCAGTTTTTACTTATCTGGAAGTGCTAGTTATCTATGTTTTGGAAGATATTTTCTTGGGGTACGAAATTATCAGCAAAAATTGTTTACTAAAAGTACTATCGACAATTTGAATATGATTTTTCATTGCCTTCAGGTTTCATTGTTCATATTCTGAAGTAAACTTGTCACTCTAGTAAGTTGTCACTTTGAACATACTTTGGCATTTTCCCCTGATTAATGCTCTCATCAATTTTTCATTGTTTTTGGTTGCTACATACTTTGTTATGACATACCTAGGCTAGTTCCTTGTTATTCTCCTCTTCTAGGTCTGTAGAGATGATTAAATAAGTGGCTCTAATGGTGGATACATGGTGTCAACTTGAGAAGTCTAGAAGCTTAACTGAGTAACTCAGCAGTTCTACATCCTGGGGAGTAGAAGACATGCACTTACTGCTCTAGGATGTTCATCATATCAACTTGAGAAGTTTAGAAGTGTAAGTAAGTGATTCAGCAGGGAGCCAGGGTCCTTTGTAAATATCCTGAGCCAGTGTAAGAGGAGGGCACAGAGATGGTGTGAGTGCTATACCCAACCTGTGGCAGGTAACCTACTTACAATATATGGGAGAAAAAGAGGCTTGTCCCCCACCCTTTTGCTCTTGCTGTTTTTGCTGTCTTCTGACACCATGAACTGTTACCCCTCTGCCATGAGCCACCCTTCCTTGGAGCCATTGATTACAGACTTAAACTGTGAACTAAGTATACCTTTCCTTCCATAATTTTGGATGTCTGATATTTTGTCTCAGCTACAAGAAAAAAGTAATCAAGACAGTATCTAAATTTTTTTTTGCTGTGTTTGGAAAATTCTCAAATTTTATTTCATCAAATATTGCTTCAGGTCCATTATCTCTCTTCTTTCATTGTTGTTTGCATTCTCTTCTCCATTTCCTAAGTTTAGTTCTCCTCATCTCACTTTGTATTTTGTAGCGGTAGACTTCCCAAGTGGTTCATTATTATACTTACACTTTTTTGCCAGAATTCTCCTTTTATTTCCTAGAACACATGAAGTTACTGTTATTTTAAAGTTTAGTTCTGATCACATCATTATCTGGAGACCCTGTGGGTTTTTTCTCTTACCACTTCATCTAATTTTGACCTATGTTTTCTCATCACCCAGAGATTTTCCACTGAGCGCTAGACATGTTTACATAAAAACTAAATAAGTAATTGTATAAATTATGGAAATACTATGAATTCTATGTTATCCTCCTTCAGAAATAAAAATGATACATTTTTTTCTGCAGATGTTCAGGGCTGCTAACCATCTGGAATTGCCTTGAATTTCACTTCAGTGACAAAGGTAATTCAAAGTCTGGTTTCATTTCTGAACCAGGGTTATTTTGGTTCACAGTATCAGAGGTTTCAGTGTGAGGTCAGCTGATTCCACTGCTTCTAGTCCTGTGGCAAAACAGAAACATCATGACAGAAGGGTGCAGTGCAGGAAATCTTGTCACTCCATAGCAGCCAGGAAACAGAGAAAGAGTGAAGAGCTAGAGAGGAAGGGCCCAAGGACTAGAACTAGCCTTCAAGGTCACACCCCATGATCCACTCCCTTCTGTCAGGCACCACCTCCTACATTTCTGTCGCCTCCTACTAGTTCCACCCAATGATGGTCTCACCCATGGGTTAAACCGTGATGAAGTTAGAGCAGTCAAGATCACCTCCAAAAGCCTTTGAACATAGGAGATTTGGGGGGATATTAGATCTAAACTGTATCATACTTCCAGACCATTCTTCATGTTTATCTCAAACATGAAAGATTCTCTCTTTCCTACACACTTCAATAAATCTTTATTATTCTTCAAGATCCATGTCTTAGTTACTTTTCTTGCTGCTGGAACAAAATACCCAACCACCAAAGTTAAAGCGAGAAAGACTTATTTAGCTCACAGTTTGTGGAGGTGCCGGTCCATAATCAGCTGGTTCCAAGGCAGGGTGGCATGGCAGCATTTCATGGCAGCAGAAGATATCAAAAGCACCAAGAGCAAAAATGGGGGAATCAAGCCTCTTTTCCTTCCTTATATTGTATGCAGGTTACACATCCTAGGGTGTGTGTAGCACTCACACTCTGAATCCCAGCATTAGACAATGAGCCAATCACAAACAATAGATTCAGTCACCTCCAAAAATCCTGCATTCCATGACTGCGTGAGGCTTTGGGGGGAAATCCAGATACAAACCATAACAATCCAGTTCAAGCCTTACCTCTCTCATGAAGCACACTGCAACTACATGCTAAGGTCTTGTAAATATGGTATTACTTGATTCAAACAAACACTGTTTATTTCTAGAAGACAAGGAAAATCACTTGTAAGATTGTCTAGAAGACAATATAAATCACTTGCTTTCTATTCAAAAGAAATTCACTATTCAACAAAATTTCCATCTATTGTCAATATTATTTCATTTCAACTAGGTTTAGAATAGCAAAGCATATGAATTTTACATTAGAAAGTATGTGAATATAGAATTTCATTTTCTATATTTCTCATAAAATGCTTATTTTGAAAGTCATATATGTATATGGACTATTGGAATGACTACTGTCATTATTTAAACTGTTTTCTATAAAAATGAGGATTGACACATTTTGTAATGCATAGTATGAGTTTTAGTAAGTACATAAAGTAGGTTTCTTCCCAAAAATGTGTAAACCAAATAAATTACTACATAACTATTTTGCAGTATGTGTTGCAGTAGTTTTGAGAACTGGGGGGTACACAGATCTCCCCAGCTTGTGTCCTGAATGTTGCATTTTAGGCTTACAAACCACAAGTGTGGAAAATGAGTGATTAAATCTAGTAAGTTTGACTTTACTAGTAATTCTTGCTTCATAGAGCCTTTCTCTTTGTACACTTTTGGCAATGTTATTCTGTCCCATGAAAAGTAAAGAGAATGGGATGGCAATGGTATCTGAAAGGAATATGTGTTCTAAACATCACCCTTTTGTAAGTGGAGAAGTATGAGCTCATTTGAATTAACCATGTTTTCTTGTAAAACTTTGGGAAAGGTAATGTGGATTATTGAGCAGATGGCTGATTAGAATTGCTTGAGATGCTTCCCTACACACACACGCATATGCACACATGCACATGCACACACACATGCGCACATGACAGTTTGAAGCAGATACCAGAGTATAACATGTGTGAAGCAGAGACATTGCACAGCACAGCACAAAGATGCATAGTGGCCTTATAGAGAAGGGAGTTAAGCATACAGCATCCACTGTCTTATCTGTCTAGAACAACCCTCAATCAGAAGGGACTTTGCTCAGCTGGGAAAGGGTAAGCAAGAGACCCCCACTAGCCCCCACCCAAATGACAAAAATCCTTGCCTCTAAAGGATACTGCAGGCCTCTCAGGCCCTACACCAGGTGACCATAGCACTGCACTGCCCCAGAGAAAAATTCCAGCCTGCATCATGGCCTCTTCCACCCAAGTTCTTGCACAGTACAATCTCGACACCCTGCCCACCCGGGGTCCCATGAAGAAGTCGGATGGCTACCTTAGCATCTTAGTCAAACTAGCCCTGCTGACCAACCAGGTGGCCTCACCTCCTCTCCCATACATCAAGAAAGCACCTGGCAGCCAGCCCTGAATGGCTTGACCCGTAAAGGCCCTGGGAATCAGATGGGTGACCCTGCTCATCCACACTCTACCTAAGCAAGGAGCCCTGAGCAGCCAGACCCACAGAGATCTCAGGAAAAAGACAGGCAGTCCCGTGCACCCTCTTTGCACCCCAAGAAGCAGGCAAGTATGTCCACTCATTCTTCTGCTGTCCCAGGAAGCAGCCAGAGAGCCCCAGAAACCCACTCATGACCAAGGGAAAACAAGGAGGTGGCCCACCCTGAACAGCACAGCCTGTTGAGGCCCCCAAGGAAACAGCTGGGAGGACCTACCCGACCTGCTGCAGCCCCAGGCAACAGCTGGCAGCCTGTCCTGAGGAGCTCAGCCCACAGAGAACAGCCAGGTGGGCTCCCCTGAGTGGCTCCACTCCAAGAACCTGAGGAGCAATTAGCCCCACCTACACACTTTTGGCCCTGGAAAGGAGAGGAACTACTCAATCTGGGCGATCCATCCCCCAGAGGCCAAAGTCAGCAGTACAGCTCTCAGACCCTGACTACAGGGGCCACCAGGAAACCCCACCTCCAGCTTGGCCCTTGAACAATGATGGGTACCTCCCTATCGGGCACATTGCATTACACTTATCCGGGGTCAGCCAAGCAGCCACATACCGTGCAACCCTCAGAAACTGATAGGCTTGCATCTGGGGACACTGCTCCCAGAGCCACCAGCAAACATGCCCTGCGTGACAACTGCAGCCCAGCTGGGAGAAGAGTCCCACAGTGCCTGTGGCCTAGGCCACTGAGATGCCCACAGGCTACCAACACTACAGGAAAATGCCCAACCGAGACCAAAGCCAACACAGACTGCTCCACGGCACCATGACAGATGAACAGGAGAAAGGTTTTCACTGTGAAATTGCCTCAAAGTTGTTCGAGGCAACTGACCCATCAGATTTATGGGACACCATGAAGTGAGCAAACTTTCATGTTATAGGTGATCCAGACAAAGAGAAGAAAAAAACTATTTTCAATGAAGTAATTGCTGAAAGCTTTCCAAATCTTGAAAAACATATGGACATCCAGTTCCAGAAAATTCAAAGGACCTTAAGACACATTATCAAAAAGAATTCTCTCCAAAACATGGTATAACTTTTAGAACTACAATACAATAACCCCTGTAAAAACAAGTGTTGAGTCAGATAAAAGAGACATCCCATTAGACTAAGAGCAGACAAAAGAAGAAACACATAGGAAAATGTATTATGGATACATGGTAGCTAGCATTCACATAGCCCTGCACCCCCCCCCAAAAAAAGAAATGCTCAGTATCACTAATCATTAGGGAAATGCAAATCAAAAATATAATGTGAGGGGCTAGGGATATAGTTCAGTAGCATAGCACCTGCCTGGCAAGCACGAGGTCCTGAGTTTGATTCCCGGTATCCCTCTCCCCTTCAAAAAAAAATATTATATATATATATATATATATATATATACACACATGTATACATAATATGAGATCATCTCAGAATGGCTAGTAATAAAAAAGACAAAAAGCAAAGATATAGAGGAAGGGGAATTTTGATATACTGCTTGTGGGCATGTAAATTAGTACAGCAACTATGAAAAAAAGAATGGAGGCTACCCAAATAAAGTAGAACTAGAATGGCCATATGATCTAATAATGCCACTACTGGATATTTATACAAGGGAAACAAAATTAGTGTGCTGAAGAAACATCTTTATTCACATGTTCATTGCACTGCTACTCACAGTAGCCAAGGTATGGGATCTATGGAGCTATCCATGAATGGACAGATGGGTAAAAAATTGTGGCACATATAAAAAACACAATATTATTCAGCCATAAGAATGAATGGAATTCTGTCATTTGTACTAACATAGGTGAGCCTGGAGGACATTATGTTAAGTGAAGTGGCAAGCACAGAAGGCCAAATGCCTTACCTGGTCACTGATATGTGGCAGTGAATAGGTTGATCTCAGAGAAGTAGAGAATAGAAGTGTGGTTACCAAAGCCTGGGAAGGCTGTGGACAGGGAGGATGGAGAGGGGATAGTTGGTGGACACAGGGATACAGTTGGAGAGAAGGAATAATTTCCCTTGATTTATAGTCTAGTAAGATAACCATAACGTTAGACAGTTTTCGATTGCTGGGACAAAACACCTGACATATACAACTTCAAGGAGAAAATTTTGGGCCACGGTTCCGGAGATTTCAACCCATGGCCACTTGGCTTCCAAGCAGAACCATCAAGGCGGAGGGCCTGTCAGAGGAAAGCTTCTCAATTCATGGCATCTGGGAATCAGAGGACAGAGGGAAAGCCAGTGAAAAAAGACCAGACTCCAGATATAGTCCTCCAGGTCATATCGCCCTGAGCCACACAAACCCAGAAATGTGCTTTACTGATCTTCTGGGCACTTCTTAAGCCAATCAAGTTGACAAGCTCAATCCCCACAACTGTGGTTATTAACAGTTATTGTATATTTCAAAGTAGCTACCAGAGAGAATTCTGAATATCTCTGGTATCATAAATGAATGATAAATGTTATAGGTGATGGATATACCAAATACCCTGATGTGATCAAAATATATCATATACATGTATGGAAATATTATACTGGGCCCCATAAGTATGCACAATTACTATGTCAAATAAAAATTTAAAATATACATTTTAAAAAGTTGTGGGAAGGATGATCATTTCACCCAGACACATAATAACATGATACGTAGCTGAGATCTCCAAAGAAAGGAGAGAAATTTCATAGTGGAGACAAGCTTGGGATGAAAAAAAAGAGAACTATTTTGGAGCATAAAACACTTTCAAAGAAGACCAGATGGGATAAGGGTGGGAATGGCAAGAAGGTGATGTTCCAATAAAAAATTATCCAAAAGAGATCTGTGGATCCAGGACCCAGGGGTCAGGAGAAAAAAGTCGCTGGGAAGTAGGAAATAATAGAAGAGAAATACTTGAAAAGATTATAGAGAGGGTACTATAAATATCCAAGCCCATTCTAAGCCTCTCTGTTTTGAGGCAACAAAAGAAGGGAGAAATTCTAAGTTTCTTAAACCAATTCTTTTCAAACTGTGATCTTGGACCAGCAGAATTAGCCATTCCCTGAAAGTAGCTGGAAATTAAAATTATTATCTGCCCCACCCAGAGTCGCTGAATCAGAGATCTTGGGAGTAGAATTCAGCTGACCAGGTTTCCAGCAATCTCGCGGGTAAGTGTGATGTTCTGTCAAACTTGAAGAACAGTGGCTTACCCAACTGTGGAAATCCAGTTCCTTCAAACCGTGACACTGCTCGGATCAAGCAGCGCAGGGCATTCTCTCGGAAACAGTCTCCAGGTTGATTGGATGGCTGACCTGAGGTGACCTCACTCAACTGAACAGGTGAGTTTTCTTTGTGTCCACCCAAAAAACAAATAGTTTGGTATTTAGCTGCAATTGCCTCAGCAAAAGGGGGAATAAAGCTTAGCAGGAAGCCAATTCTTCAAATGGTAGAGGACAGGGAGAAAGACACTTGTGTTCAATGACCATCAATCTACAAGGTCAGTAAGCCAAAGCCCGCCATGCCCGTGAACACTTCATAGCTGAGCAAGTCAACTTCCTGTTGTTTAAACCAGGGTAATGGGATTTTCTAGAAGGTTTATTCACTGACAGAGGTTGTGAACCTCACTACTTTGTAAGTGCCTCTGCTTCTGCCAAGGACTCGGGTGTCAGCAACCTGAAGTCAAATACTCTGACACACAAGTAGAAAGTAAATAGTATTGTGGGGGAAAAAAAGATTTTATAGAAAATAACAGGTTGTGAAAATTAAAGTCACAGTCCCAACCACTCAACGACTGATAGAAGTGGGTAAAAATCATAGCCAAGCTTGCACAATTCACACTACAGAGTACAGACTTTAAAACAGCAGGTTTCATGAATATAGATATGTAGAAATAGAAAATATGGTGTATGTCCATGGAAGAATGGCAAATTTTGGTACGATCTTTCTCCTCTAGTTACTTCTGTAAAATGCATGAAAATAGCCTGATTGGCCTCTGACAGACTGACCAATAGCCCTGACTAACTAAGAACTAAGAAGTCCTGGGCAATGAAAAGAAGTCCTTTCAGGTGTGGAACAGCCATAGACATGCTGAGAGAGTTGACCACTTTACTAGGTACACATATTTTGGGCAAGAATCTACACCAAGCAGATTTGAAAATTTGCTCTTCACAGTGTTATGGAAGAGTACATGGTCATTTTCCTCTAAGAAACAAATAACATTTTCAATCAGGTTACAACCATGTCCTTCTCTGCATGGTACTGACATCTCTTGGATGCTTGTATATAAATTTGTTATCTTAGGGGATTTTTCAAATTTAGCTGCTGAGAGCTCTCAGCTGAGCAAAGAAGGGTACTTCCAAATTCCTTCCACACATCTGTCAGCAGTCACTGAAATTCCTATTTTCTCTGGGGTATGAGATGAAATTCTATTCTTAGGAGAGCCCAAAAATGAATAATCACTCTGGCTAAAAGACTTCCTACAATTTACTTGGCCCCCCGAAAAACAGACCTGATGACCAGTGGAGCAGATTAAAAGATGCAGACACAACTACTAACACACTAAGTCAACTTATCTTTGACAAAGGAGCCGAAAATGTTCACTGGAAGATAGCTTCTGTAATAAACGGTCCTGGGAAAACTGGCTCTCTACATGCCAAAGACTGAAACTAGACCCATGTCTATCACTGTGCACTAAACTAAAGTAAAAATGGATCAAAAACCTAAATATTAAAACAGAAACACTAAATCTACTAGAAGAGAAAGTAGGTAAAAATCTTGAAGACATAGGGGTTAGGCAGAGACTTCATGAACAAAATCTAAACAGCACAGGAAACATTTCAAATAGTCAAGAACTGGGAACTCATCTTATTTAAAAGCTTTCACATATACAAAAAAAAAATCACCAACAGAGTGAAAAGACAACAGAGTGGAAAAAAAATTTCAGCCAACTGTCCTCAGACAAAGGACTTCTATCTAGAACATATAAAGAATTGAAAAAAAATCAGACTCCCAATTTCAAAGACTCAATCCAAAAATGGACATCTGAGATGAACATACAACTTCTCAGATGAAGAAATACAAATAACGAACAAATATATGAAAAAATGTTCAACGTTATTGGTCATTTAAGAGATGAAAATTATAACAACATTGAGATTCCACCTCACCCCAGTAAGAATGGCTATCATCAAGAAATCAATCAATAACAAATGTTGGCAGAGTTGTGGGAAAAAAGGAACCCTTCTCCATTGTTGGTAGAAATGTAAACTGGTGCGACCATTCTGGAAATCAATGTGGAGATTCCTCAAGAAACTAGGATTAGAGGTCCCATTGGACCCAGCTATTCCCTTTCTGGGTATTTTCCCAGAAGAGTTAAAAACATCATACCACAGTAATATATGTGCACCCATGTTTGTAGTAGTGCAATTTGTAAAAGTTAAAACTTGAAAACAACCCAAATGCCCATCAACCAAGGAATGGATAGAAAAGATGTGGTAGTTTTATACAATGGAGTATTACTCAGCCACAAAGGATAAACTTGAGACATTCATAGGGAAATGGATGCAACTAAAGACCATACTAATAAATGAAATAAATCAGATTTGCATGTGTAGACATCATATTATCTCCCTAGTGTAAGAAGCGGGAAAAGTAAGTAAGATCCAAAATATTATGAAATGGGATGAAACTGTGCAAAAGGAAAGAGAAAGTGGAATGGGGGAAAGGAGAAAAGAAGGAAAGGAAAAGGATATATATGTATATATATATATATATATATATATATATATATATATATATGTTAAGATTGTTATACTGGTGATTGCTGTTAGTTCATTGAAAAGAAAGATTTGGGTCTATACTGTTTGATCAGTTTTTCATGCCTATGTGTCATAATATGAGCAACTACTTTGAAGATAACAATACACAATGTACTAACCATTGTTACTCTCCTAGAATCTTGTTTTGAAATTTTGTACCACTGTTTTTATTAGTTTCTTTTCTTTAAAATAAAGCTAGTCAATCTGCCTTCCAGGGGACTGTGCGACCAGCACAGACTCCAGGAAGAGAACGAGAATGGGCCCCTTGAGGACCCACCCGCTGGGCCCGAGCAGCACCAGCTTGCGGGCTTAGACTCAAGGACAAACCACTCCCCCACCCCACCCTACCCCACCCCCGTAAGCAATCTGCTGGTTCGGAGGTCTGGCTAAATTGATAGCAACTAAGGAACATTAAGTAATTAAACACTAGTATTGTTCTGTTCATTTTGCAGACCTTGGGTTGGCAACCTGAGCATCTCTTTGGAAGATGACAGTAGGCAATGTAGCAAATATGGGGATTCTCTTCTGTCTGGTCTCCGAGGCCCAATATGGTTCTCACTGTTTTGCTTTACTCTGATCATTTTTTTTTGTTTTGCTTTATTTTATATTCTGTTTTTATTGGTTTTATGCTGTTTTGTTTTTGGTTCAATTCTACTATACCTGTTGGAATGGTCAGCTATTCTGAAGACAAGATATACTATAGTAGCTATTGTTTTCATAGTATCGTTCTTCAAAGTTCTGTATGAGTTCTGCTGCTTTATTTTGACTGACTTTGTTCTGTTATGTTCTGTTGGATTTTACTATCTTTAAAATAAAATAAATAAAATAAAATAAAATAAAGCGGTAAAGCACACACAAAAAAATTGCTTGGCCCCCAAAGATGTGTATTTAAAAACTGAAACACACCTCTGCAAGGAAAAAAATTTTAAAAACTAGCATCTATGCAAGTTGGACATATGTCCTATTTCTGTGCCAGGTGCTTCCCCTTGCAACAGTCCATGTATGGTACAGAAATACAACAAAATGGGAATGTTCCCCTTAGGTCAAATAATGAATTTTAAAATAGCATTAGAACTTACCCATTACACCAATGGTATCAGCAAATCATAGACAGTAATTCAAAAGGCACGCATTTCCCCAAGTTTCAGAGAGATGGTGACTTTCTTTATATTTATGCCATATAGCAATATTCTATAAAAAACAAATGCAGAACAAGAAATTCATTTTATGCCTTGAGATTAAACACAAAAAACTCATTTCATTTTGTCAGTTCTAATAAAACAATTTAGCTTTAAAACACTAATGTGAAGAAATGGGGACTATTATGTTCTTTTACCTAATCAGCCAGCTATTTGTCTTCCTGATTCTCTGTCCATTATCCTTCTCCTCTGATTGTGGATGTGCAATGCTCTGAAATTTGCTTTCACTGTTGCTATAGGAAATTTGTCCTCCAGCACGGCAGACCCGGCTGCTGGATTTGACATGTGCAGAGCAGGTGGTCTGATTTGAAATGCTTCAGCATTCTATAAATCTGACAGCTTGGGTCCCAGACCTGAACAAAGGTGAAAAAAAGTAAAATAAATTTTCTGACCTCTGAAGATTTCCAAAGGACAAACTTAACTATGTGCCCAGCTGGCGACTGAGGGCTGGGGACAAGAAGAATGGTGAAACTCAGTGGAAGATTACAAAAGGCAACTGTGACAACAGAGCACCTGGTGGGTCACAAGCAGGGTGAACAGCAGTCACCCCAGAGAATGAGGTGGCTGTTGCAGTGCTGCCAGAACTGGACTGGCAGATAACACATCAACGAGCTTTGAAATAAGTGCCCAAAATTCACAAACTAGATTCCAAGTTATGAAAACGGGAGATACACTTGCCTAACATTAGAATTTCTTCTCTAATGGTTTGTGTTGTACAGAACAAAACATTTTAAGGACCCCCAAACTAACCTTTCTTACTGGGGCACAAACTCCTATGATCTAATTTTATAAACTCTAAGGAAGTCCTTGTACTTGACAAGACTGTGCATTATTCTAAAGCTAATGACCATTTCTTCCAGGAAGAATACATACACATACACAATGTCATCGTCCCCTTGCAATTTAGCCGCTAATATTTGACTAATGAAAGCTTCATGATAACCTAAGAAGGTGTGGGTGCTACAGCTGATATCATTCAACAGATAAGCAGTCAGTGAGGGCACAGATATTCAATGAGAGTTGTTCAAAGTTACCCCTATAGTGAGTGGAGAGCACAATTCAAACCGTGCATTTATGGCCAGGGGCCCATACTGCTAAATCATCATAGCACACTGTTTTTAGTAAAAGAAGCAACTCAGTCTTGCTCAAAGTTGGTCACAAACAATGAGTTTTTGGAAAATGGAGTAAAATTGTCCTCACTCTTTCCAATAGTTGTCTTTCAAACTGTTGCAACCAAGGCCCACTTGGGTAGATATCAGGGAACCTCTTCTCCCCTGGTCAGAATCTTCTCTTCCTTTCCCATTCCATCGCTCCTCTGGCCCTGTCCTCCTGGTTATACTTGGGGACTGAAGCTTGGGAGGCTGCTCATACCTCATTCCACATCCAAGGTACTTACTTGGGTCCCCAGGCTAGGAGGATGCAGGACAGTCTCTTCTTTAGAGTGAGGTGACTGTATAATAAATAACCTGGTATTTGTCTTCTGCTAATTGTCTCCTGGAGCAGCTCGTATTTTGAAGTGTGATTATGTGAAAACCCTTTTTCCATCAGATGCCAGTGAAGAGAAAGGAAATAGGAATGAGGATATAAAGAACAGCAATCTATAAAACACAAAAACCATGCCTACGATTTCAGCAGGCGCCTGAACTCTTGGAATCCCTGTTCTAGGACAAAAGACAACTTTCTAATTAAAGAAAAAAAAGTGTTTGCCTTTTCTTAAGAGATCAATTGTTTGACAACAGTTAGGGGACAGGAGAAGCATACAAATTTATTCATTCTTTCAGAGGCTTCTCCCAAAAGAAGATAGAGACACCTGGGGCCTGTCAAAGCAGAACTGAGTATTTTCTCCTGCTTAGGTCTCAGCATATCAAATAGACCCCTTGAGACTCACCTGTGGTCCTCATGAGCTGACCCAAGCCAGTGTACAAAGGAGAACACTGGCCTATGTGTCTGAACTTAACCACTGTCCCTTCCTTTTCTCTTTTATTGTTCGGATATCCTAGATTTACAAATCCCTCTCGCAGTTCTGAATTTCCTCATCTGTAAAATGAAGCTTTCAGCTCAATGAGCCTAAGGTTCCTTAAGACTTTACGATCATTTACTGTTGGGTCTGAGGCTTAGAGAAGAGAAAAGCAGGGAATAGGAGGGGAGGGGAGGAGCACGTGGAGTGCTCCCAGAGGTTGGCCCCTGATTAGATCATACTTAGAGTAGATCTTAACCTGCATGATACACAAGCCACATCAGACAGAACCAATTCCATTTTGTTGGTGCCCCCCGACTGCACCAGGCAAGCTGGCAAGCACGCTACTAGGACAAACTACATAGAAAGGGTAAGGGACTGTCCCCAACTGCCCCCAAAGTCTGACCACAGTGTGACCACAATCAACCAGTGGGCCATTCCATTTGACCTTCAGTACAAATAAGAATGCAGAATTAAGCAGACCTCAGCCCTTGGCACACGGAGGAGGCTAAGCTTCCAGGGACTCTTAAGTCCCAGACCCAATCGGATGCATGCCAGGTTGCCTTCATTGTCTGCAAAACTGAACAAGTAATGCTGCCCTGAAAAGGAAATGTGCTAGTTCTCATCACACCAGAGCAGGGACTTGATAAGGATGAAACAGGTGAGTAGGGCATCAAAGCTAAGGGGGCAAAGTCATACGAGTGCTGACCCCATCCTGATGGGACCCTGAAAGCAGGCAAGTACCTCCTTAAATTCTGCACCCAGGGCATGTAACTCTTTACATATTATAAGTGCAAATTCCAAACTTGTATGACCTTGCTTCTCTGAATTTGATTCCTCAGGCAAATAATTTGTCTCATCTTAGGCCAGGCCCTGGTGTTACATGAGGTGAACTACTACTTTCCCCTCTTGGGACACGCTCTCTTGTTTATTTTTGCAGACAAGAAGACAACATTGAATGCATGTGTTTTAATCATGAGAGTGGCAGGAAGACACCTGGCATCTGCTTAATTCCTGGTTCTTCTTTATACGGGAAGCCAACAAAGCTCAGCTAGCCTTGGCCCTGAACTACCTCAGTACAGGTTTGTGGACTTGAATTCCTTCATTTCTCTGTACTTTTTTACTCAGTTGCTCACGGAAACTTTTTTAAACTGGAGTTCAACTGAAATTCATCTTTCCAAACCCTAAAAAATTGATCTTTTGGCTTTAACATGCATAAAAATCATTTGAGGGCTATCTTTAAAATGCATATTCTTCCTTTGTTACTGAGCAGGGGCTGCCAGACTAGTTGTTTTAAGGACTAGAAATTTATTTTTCACCGAGCCTAGTGGTGCACTCCTGTTATCCCAGCACGCAGGAGACTGAGGCAGGAGGATGGTTGCAAGTTCGAGACCAGCCTGGGCTACAAAGTGAGCACAAGGCCAGCCTGAACTGCATAAAAGACCAGAAAAAAAGAAAGAAAGAAAGAAAGAAAGAAAGAAAGAAAGAAAGAAAGAAAGAAAGAAAGAAAGAAAGGAAGGAAACCCAGGTCTGGAAGCTGTAGACTCAAGATCAAAGTGGTAGAAGCGTGGCTTCTTCTACGGCCTCCCTCCTTGGTTTGCAGGCGGGTATCTTCTCTGTGTTTTCATAAGAGGGTTTCTATGCTCCTCTGTGCTAATCACCTCTTCTTGTAAGTACATCAGTTATGTTGAATCAAGGACCTAACCTTCTCCTTTCAAGTTAGTTACCTCCTTAAAACTTTATTTCCAAAAACTATCACATTCTGAGCCAATAGGGGTAAAGGCTTCTCCACATGAATTTTAGGGGGACAGAATTCAGGCTATAACATCACCCCACTCGGTCCCCAGTGTTTTAATTCACTATATCTGAGAAGAGAACAATTTTATAGATTGTTTGGGGTTCCTTGCCACAAGCACCCATATGATTCTAACACTATAAAACATTTGAAAGAAACATCGACTTAGGCTCTTTTCCCCTGAACTCCCAGGGAGAACTCGCCCCATTTTGCTTTCTATTTCTTAATCCCACATTTAGTTTCTCCACTAGCCTACAAATGTGGAAATTATTTGTCTTGTCTCTTACAGTTTAACCCATATGTAATATCATTATCCACTTTTCGGATATAAATAGGTGCTAATGAAACCAAATTTCATCAAGAGAGGAAGCTATTATATGTCTTTGGGTCTATATCCAAGTGACTGTGGAACGGAAATAGAGTAAGAAAACCTTCAGGAAAACATGAGAACCAACTTGCTAATCCATCTATAGGCCTGACCTTCCTCCTCCCATTGCAGGAGGTGCTGAGGGTTCTTTAAAGAGAATTTACCTGCCAGGTTCCTGAGAAAATGAAATTTGTACAGGATTAAGGCCAGCCCCTGCCTCAGAGGCCTCCAGACAATACTCGTCACTCCAGGGTTCCCTGTGAATACCTAAGAACACAATGTACTGGACCCCAGCCAGCAGCCACCAGCTAAACACACCCAGCAGTTCAAGGCGCGCTGACTGCAGGAGTCTGAAGAGTACATTTTCTCAAGGGATTCCACAGAGCCTGTGCTTCTAGCTGGACTGCAGATGGCTGGAATAACCTTTTCTCCAGCTGGAAGGAACTTGAATGAGGAATCAAAACAACCAACCCAAAGGCATGTCCCCCCACCTTCCCGCTTAAATTTTTGAACAGAAGCCTGTGAATTAATCAGTATCTTAAAGGCACCGTTCAGCTTGTCTGTTAACCCCACAGAGCCCAGACACATTATTCTTCCTTTCCTGACCTTCAGTTTTACCTCTTCCACCCACAGCATTCTACCTTGCAGTGCAGTTTACTCAAGTGACAGCATTTTCTATGGAATTTCAAAACTGTAGAAACAGGAATCATGTATCAACTCAAATCTGGTCTGCTTTGATCAGATTAAAAGAAAAATGGTTAGAGTGTTTTGACAAGGAAAATGAGATGCAAAACTAAAAACAAGCAAAAACCTGTTTCTAATTTTTTTGAAGATATGAGCTACTAAAATGTGGCACAGAGCCAGGCATGGTGACACACGCCTTTAATCTAAGCACTTGGGAGGTTGAGGTAGGAAGAGCATTGTGAGTTTGAGGCCAGCTTGGGCTACAACATGAGCGCAAGGCCAGCCTGAGCTACATAGTGCAACCCTGCCTCAAGAAACTAGGGCTGGGAGGTTGGCTCAGCAGCTTAAGCACCTGCCTGGCAAATGTGAGGTTGTGAGTTTGATCCCTGGTGCCTGAAAAAAAAAAAAATGTGGCACAGGATAAAATGTAGTTTGTATATCAAGTTTTCTTAAAAAGGCATTGTTTTCCCAATTTGATCAATGTTAGTACAAGATAAGGACAGAAAGAGTATCTCATGGACATTTTTAAGGCTACCCTAAAAAATATATCCTAAGACTCTGCTTACAGGATGGCACTGACAGAAAGCTCAGCTGAGAGGAAATCTATTTAAAAGACATCAATATTTTGTAGATCCAAGACAAATGCATGAGACATAAATATGACTTTCTATGAAAGCAGTGTGATCATTAACTGTCTTCGTAAGATTTCTGTCAGTGACAAAATAGCTCAGAAAAAACTTATGGGAGGAAAAGCTTATTTAGGCTTATAATTCCAGAAGTTTTAGTCTGTGGTGGGTTGGTCCTATTGCTTTTGGGCTCTTGGCAAGGGAGAACATCACAGTGAAACAAAGCTGTTTACCTCATGTTGGCCAGGAAGTAGAGAGAGAGACACTAGATTAACCTTGAACTGCAGTGATCCCCCTGCCTCAGCTCTTGAGCTCTGGGATTATAAGTGTGTCTTTAGCATGTGGGCTTTTGGAGAATAATTAAGAATTAAATGTTAATGTAAACTAATGTCCCGAGGTTACCCTATCTGCCAAGGCCTATGTGTCCAATGTGTGAAAATATCTCCAAAGTCAAAATAGTTTCATCAGACATCTCCAGTTACACCCTAACCAGAGAACTGGTCTGAAAAACATGGGGTTTTCTCCACACCCTTCCCCCTTTAAAGGCAAAGTGAAGACGTGACATCCAATGTAATAGCAGCCTTGTCGTTACTATCAAGAGATGTGAAATGAGAAGATACCAGTTTAATCTTGATGGAGATGAAGGATAGAAACTCCGAATCCTTGATTTGTCACTCACTGACCTAATAAACCAACTCTGAGAACCTCCTGTCTCCAGACTTGTTCATTAGGCAAAAGATGCTTTGTGACTTAAGCCTATGGTTTTGAAACTGATGTGCCTAGACCAGCAGTAGTATCACCTAAGAAGCTGTTAGCAATGCAGATTCTTGGGCACTGTCCCAGTCTTACTGAAATAGAGACTCTAAGAGTAAGACCCAGTAATCTGAACTGTAACAACTCCTGCAGGCAAATTTGATGAAAGCTAAAGTTTGAAAATCCCTGGTAGGGGCTGGGAATTTAGCTCAGTGGCACAAGTGCCTGCCTGGCAAGTGTGAGGTCATGAGTTTGATCCCTGGTACAAAAAAAAGAAAAAGGAAAGAAAAGAAAATCCCTGGTAGAAGTCAATGTTAGTTGGGTTGAGTTCTTTTCTGATGGAGGCATTTCTGACTAATACGAACAACTGTGTCAAGTCTCAAGAAGTGCAACATCCCCATCATTTATCACACAGAATTTTTCTTCTCACAATATCCACCACTGTGTTGTTACAGGATCACAATGTTTTCACATGTAAATGTTCAAGGAAAATGTGAACGGCACCAACTCACAGGAAGGGGCTGGCCTCTGGTTCTCCCGTTATCTTTATTTTTTTACTTTATTCCTTACCAAAGCCCTAACTTACTAATGATATATGTTTGCGTACACATATGCACTTATAGGCAACTCAGTTCAGCCAATCAATAACTTCTTCTTTTCTGATTAAAACAATCTCTTTTTGTATTTTGGATGATTAAAAAGTTTAATCTCTATCAAAGAGTTGAAACAAAATCTCTTGGGCTTCTTATCCTTTTGGTGCTTTGTCTTTTTCTGCTTCCCTTTCCTGTATGAGGATAGCTCATGTTACTTCTTGGCAATGCAGTGAAAGGGTTCCCTTGTCTTTGAGCCAATATACTTTGACCACTTGGTCACACTATTCCTAGTGATGTTCATGGTTGGATTTGGTGGCTGGTGCAACCCAAAGTCTTGTTCATCTTGCTTTGAGCAGTGCTTTGTAGTGCTTTATGTCTCCCACCTCCCGTGAGCTAGGGTTTGTAGGCTCTGTAATCACTAAGAGTCTTCAATCTGTTGCCCTCAGAGGTGCATGCCTCTCTCCCAGAGTCCGGCCTCTGTTTCAGTGTCCAACCCAACAGACTGATTGGTTCAAAGTCCCCTTTGTGGTGTACAAGAGACTCTTTAAGTCTTGTTCATGTCATGAATAATTCAAGAAAACTAAATTTCATCTTTGTCTTGTTCTGATCCCTGGAATTCACTTTGCTAGTCTACTTCTAGCTTGGCAATAAAGAATTCTTCAAAATTATCTCACTTTAGAGTTTTTAGAGTTCTTCACTTATCGCACTAGCAAAGACCCTACATGATAATATCCCAAACTAGGGCAATTTTGTTTCCCAGTTGACATTTGGCAAGATCTGGGAGTACTTTTGGGTATTACAACTTGGAGTCAGGGAGGGGTGGCTAATGGCATGTAGTGGGTAGAAGCCAGGAACACTACTAAACATCCTCTAACATGTGTGAAGACTAAAGTCTGTGGAGCAACGTTCTGTGTTTGGATGGAATATTCCAGGGGGGTAAAGGTCATTTTGTTTAAATATTTGCTATAAATTGGAAGTGCAAATTCAGTTATGACTTCCACAGCAGTCCTGTTAGTCTTGCAATTGTCCTTTCCCAAGGGTTACATTGCACTGTGAGGACCAAGCTGGTCACTTTGCCTCCGATGAGATTAGTGGACAGGATATTCAACTATGCCATTTACCTCAGCTATGGTGTTTCTGTTTTTGCTTTTGCATAAATTTTCACTTTCATTGTTATCATTACCATTTTCCCCTGATGAGTGAACATCAAACATTAGCTCAAAGGAGGCTCTTTAAAGAACAAAAGTAAGTATTTTTAAAACATCGGGAATCATCAAACTCAGGGTAATATAAATATAAATAGTGAGAAAGAGAAACTTAATACAGACATTGATTGTAAACTGCCATATACTAATATAAACGACTATGTAAATATGGTTGCTTTGTACAATAGCAAAAAAAGAAAAGAATGAATATAAGATTCAGTCATTGAATTTTGTTGGACTGGCAAACCGTAGTCCCTATGAGTTGTCTGTTATGAAATTTTGTCAAATAAAATATCCTGAAGAAATCAAAGCTTTCATATCATTTTCAGAGCAATTCCAGTAACACCTGTATGGTACAGTAACTCTGCCTATGCTTTAATTGATACACCACTTCTGACCTATTGTAAACTAAATCGTTACAGATTATCCATCCCAAGGAATTTCATAGATAAGATAGAAAGACATTAAATGACTTAAAATCAAATAACTAATGATTGTTATGACCAGAACTAATACTCAAAGCGCTCTCTCTCTCTCTCTCTCTTTCTCTCTCTGAGTGTGTGTGTGTGTGTGTGTTTGGAGAGAGACAGACAGACAGACAGAGAGACAGAGGGGGGGAGAGAGAGACAGAGAGACAGAGACAGAGAGAGGGGGAGAGAGAGAAAGAGAGAGAGAGACTTCATATGAACTCTCCAGAGCCTGCTTTCTACCTCTCTCCTAGATTATAGATTCTGATTCCTCACAGAAAGTTCACTGTGTGCCATTAGTCATTTGAGAGCCCCCTGGCATCCTATCTGAGAATTTACATTTGGCAATTCTGTGTCTCACATTCAGCCCAATCTTCTTCAAAAATATCATCACAGAGTTTTTGCAAGCCAGCTCCAAGTCATGCATAATGATTTGTACATTTATATTTTTCCTGTAGGAACTGCTGGGATAATCACCTAGGAAGTGGAAACTAGACCTAACTATTGAAATGGAGGAGTGAGCATTAGCAGTCAGGGCTGATAATACATAACCTTCCAAATGCATCACTTAGAAGCCTGTGTATCCTGGAACACACATCATGGAGCCCTTGATGAAATGCTATTCAGCCACATGCTCCACGAGAGGGCAATTTGGGTGTCTAAGGAGCGTGTTCTGCTGGGATGCAGTCAAGCTGATCATCGCATTTGCTCAAATCTATACATTTTACTGCTTCCTTTCTTCCTGAACTCTCCTGAACTCACACGACTTCACCAGATCATGAAAATAAGATATTTGTTCCTCACTCACAAATCTCAGTGGAATTTTTTGTCACCCTGGACATGCCTCATTCAAAAACTCTTTCTTACTATTTTCAGATTTATTTTTTAATTTAAGTAAGTAACAAGAACTTCGGTCATACAGCCTATGGTTTAGTGCTTTAAAATTGTCACAGCTGAATAAATAATTCCATTTAATAAAATTCTGGTACGTTGTCCCACAAGGTACTTAACTCTTAGCCTGTTTTTCTACGTGTGTAAGTGCAGCACACTCAGTTTCCTAGGTTCCTACTGTACAGCTAATCAGAAGTATTTAAAATGGTACCTAGGTGGTAAAAGTTGAATGAAGCAGGAACAGTTGGAGCAATAGGCAATTTGACATCAAAGGAGAAGGAAAAACATTAAAACAAAAGCATAGCTTTATGAAAACCAAAAACATAGCTCATTGTACCTTTTAGTGTAATGCCAAGTAACCCAATATTCTTCAGTGGCCACAAAGGAATCCAAATTTATATAACACCAAATAATGTATGTGTTTAATAATAGCCTGGCTAAAGATGCTTCTCATTGCTGCATTCATAAAAGAAAAATACACTGAATTATCCTTATCATCCAACAATGCAATAACCACTCAATAAGTTACAAATACTCATGCAACTGATATTCCAAGTATTTTAAGAGGAATAGCAAAGAAGTTTAAAAAAAAAAAAAGCCCTGAAGAAAAAGGTGAAGTTGTGCCCTGTACATTTCTGTTCAACAAACCTGAGAAATATATCTCAGAAAGACAGTGTTAAAGAGAGATAAAATAGAAGATTTGCTGTTTAAGGAAAAAAGCTTCAGTTTTTTTAGAAATTTAGTTGTATATAGTAGTTCTGCTTATTAAAATCCAAGATAAAGCGATTCTAGCAAGTGGCTGCAGCACTAAGTATTTTGGGGTCATTTTCTTAGTTTTCTTAAATTCATTCTAGAAAAAGAATCAATGTCCTAATCGTAAGCAGAAATCAGGATATAGTATCAACAATCACAGCAAGGATGAGTTTCTCCTTAGAAATATTTAAATATTGAAAGTGAAATAAAAAAAAGGCTAATAGATCTTTCCATCCAAAGTAAGACTCAGAAATATGGTGCTTCCACATAGTAAGGAAAAGCTTGGAATTTATAATTGGTATTTAAACCACAGCCATGGTTTATTCACCTAAAGTAGAGTTAGGCTACCTTGTGTCCCCTTCAACCCTTATATCCTATGATTCTGTGAGTCTTGCACAAGGGCAACCCTGCTTAGGACACTCTATCAACATTTTAAACATGGATGAAGTCTGCTAAACCAACTACATCTACTCTGCACTAATTTAATATAGCACATTTATTCCATTGCAGTTCTAAAATATTCAATTTCTTAGACCACTTACCCACCATTTATTTTCCCCTTTCAAAAAGCTCATTTTCCATATTTTTCTTATTGCCCCACTTTCTAGCTAATGTTTTAGCTAACAACAATGAAATGTCTTTTTGCATGATCTCATCTTGTCCACTAGATAATTTGCAATGTCTGGTCCCCACATCAGCATATCTTAGAATTAGGAATGCAAATACACAAACATTTTGATTATTCTACATCATGCACATTTATCTCTAGTCTTTATGCAGGAGTTATATTTAAAATACAAACCAAATTGTTAGCTGTTCTTCCCTGAAATAGGAGGCAATGAATCCTTCCTAATTATTAATTATTCAACTTTTTACAAGTCAGGTCAACTCTTTTCTCAATAAAGGCCTCTTTTATATCACAGGAGTTTTTGGTGACCACAAACAGTTAAAAGTTCTTTGGTTTACAATGAGTAATTACAACTCAGGAAACGTTGTGACAGCTAATTTTCATATTCAGGGAAAGTCAATTTCCAAATATTAAGAGCAAGTTGATTACATAATTCCAGGGTCCTTGTCCCAGAAAAGAAATTTGGAGAATACAAGAATGTCATGGTCAGATCAAAGACTCAGTATCTAATAAGGTTTCATGTAGTGTTTGTGACTGACTTATACTAAAAGTATTTTTATCATTTATCTGAAATTCAAACTCAACTAGTTCCTGTATTGTTGTTTGTTAAACCAAGAAACCCTACTCTAGGATAGTACAAGGATTCTCTTTGTATAGCTAGTGACCCTGGGGTAGCTTCAGAGAAAACTAATACTAGTTTAGACAGTCATATCCTACTAGATTTAATTAAAATCCTAGGGCCTACAGATATACTGTATTCTAATGATGGTTTGAACAAGATTCACAAGAAAGGAAAAAATGTAATTCCCAGTGTATTTTATAATTTTGCTCAGATTTGGATCCCTAAGTACACATCACTGTGACCCCAAGTGGTGGAGTAGGTGGTGGGAGAAGCAAATATATCAAATTGAAACTGTAGATTTCCTTTCATTCAGAGACTTCCTAGGCAATCTATTTGTAGCATTTCCTTGGGAACTCTCAGTATCTTCTAACACTACTCATAAATTCTCTGGCGCCCCCATACTTTCTCCATGATTAGCTGTGGTAGAACTGTGAGACACCCAGAGTCGTGTTACCCGCATATTGCCTGAGAAAACAGTATGACACTCTAAGACAAAAGCAGTTTACCATGTGACCATCATTAGAGATTTATTTCAAAGAAAATAGAGGATAATAATTTTAGCTTAAACTGTGAAGAAGCCAGACATATCTGTAACACCATGTACCAATCTGCAGATTCCAATATAGTTTTAAGATTTCCTATCCTTCAGCTTTTACTTTTGACCTTCAAATTATCCACAAGCTCCAAAGCAAACCTCCCAATTCTATTTGAAACGTCTCTGATACTCAGCCTCAAATCAGAAGAATGCAATTGCAAAACAGTCTTCCTTAAAACAATATTAAACCAAAATAAAAAGAGAGAGAGCCATAAACTTGAAAAACCTCTGAGCTCAATCCCGCCGCAAATGTGTTGCAAGGTATAGAATGGAACACAGAGCTTGAGTTTTTTATTCTTGTTTTGTTTTACTTTGCTTTTGTTTTCCATTGAATATCTTTCAGTGAGACAGGTCCTCTGCAGACACCCACAGAGCCACCTCTCCATGTCATTTCATATCGACCCATGCTGGGGCTTACAGCTCCTGCCTACCCCAAAGAAAATTTAGTCTTTGACCATACAATACATTCAAGACACATCCCGTGTACCAGTCTGCTGGTTCCAAGTGTAATTTTAAGTTTTCTTATCACTAAACACTTTGATCTAGACTTTGAATTACAAAAGTCATAAAAATAATAAAAGCCATATATCTGCATGAATGCCATGCAAAAGTCATACTTCCTTGTCCTTTCATTTCTGTTGCCTAGACGCATCTTCTTCAATGCCTGTGTGCCTTTGCACACTATTTTCAGTTTCCTACAATGGTTTCCTCCAACACTGCTCCCACCCCATTCTCCTGGCCGGGTCTTCTTCATTTTCAAGTTATAGTTTAAATGGTGTTTCCCCTGCAAACTACTTCTCTCTGCCACACAGCAGCCTGAAATGCCTTCCCCACCACAGCACACACACACCCATAGTGAGCCACTTTTAGTAACTGTATGCCCATCCCTCAAGAGTTGTCACCTGCTTTTTGTGTGTCAAATTCTCTTACACCTAGCACATAGCAGGTTCTCAGTCTTTGTTGAATGAATTAATGAATATTAATGAATATGTGAAGAGTTGATATTTAATTGAATCATCATGTTCCTGAGACTAAAGACACAGTCCCAACCTTCATGCAAGCAAATTAGTTTAGCTTTTTTCACCCTTGAGCAGTCTTCATCCTTGACCGGTGAGACACTTTCAAAACTTTTTATGAGACAAGTCAAATTTCACAGAGAACAACTCTTGTCATTTCTTTGTGACTACTGGGGAAAGGCATGGCTCCTGGGAACTGCTGGTGGCATTATCTCTGAGTTTAAATGACAACGTATTTTCTTGGCGTTGAAACATCTATTATCCTAGGTTTGCTATGACTGTTGAAACATTTACACCCAATTGCTGCTGCGTGCTCACCCATTTCCTATTGCACTCTATAGTATGGAAGAAAAACACTACTTTCAAAAAATCTTTCTCCTTTCTAGAGGTGGGAAGTTTGTCTCTGTCACAGATGTAAGTTGGTGTGAAATCAAAATGAGACTTTTTAGATTTCCATTCGATGAGTTAAATAGCATTTCCACATTATTTTACCTTGGAGAAATAACTCAAACTTTCTGTCCAAAGTTTATATCTTTTCCAGAATAATCATTGGTTCTAAGTTTGGTGGCCTGATCCAGGTTTAGAGAAGCCATCCTTGTTGAGAGAAGTTGAGTTGTATTAGTTGGTGGCTTATTTCCTGGAATTGTGGTCTGTGGAACAGCAAGAGAGGCATGCCCTGGTACCAAATAAGAAAGCAGAATTTGGAACCCTGCCTTTAAACTCCTCAGTCAGATCTGTGTTTTAACAAGCTCACAGGTGATTCAAAAGCATGGTAAATTTTGGGAAACACTGATACAGTATTACCATTCTAAAGCACAGCTTTGTCGTCAAACTCCTGATCAATATCCATTCTGTTCAAACATAAGCATTTGTCATATTACTTCTAACCAAGTCATGGGCCAGAACTAATTTTCTTTTTTATCATATAATCATTAGGAAAATTTTAGCTGTAATAAACACAAACATGCACATACCTGCATACACATGCCTGATGACTCAAAAGAATTTATTATATATAATGCAGTTGCAGCGTTAATCAGCTAAGAAGCCCAACAAGCTTACCAAGAACCCAAGGTTCCCTCCACTTCCCTCATACCTTAGCATACACACTTGTTTCCCAAGATTGTTGCCACAGTTCTAAGAATCACATGCATGAGCAAAAATACCAGCAACAGAAAATAACTGTTCCATTGTGTTTTGAAAATGAAGAAAATATTCTCTCAGGATCCCCTTGTATCACCTTGGCTAAGATTATGTCACATGCCCTCATCTGAGCCAATCATTGGCAAGGAGTACAGACTCTCCCTGACTGCCTTGGACCAACACCCTTCCAAAGCCTGCTCCCCTGAGGCACAAAATGTGGAATTTGTGCAAAACAGTATTTGGCTGGTATGGAAAAAGGTAGGCAAGAGGTGAGGATGGGAGAAGGTGGGGGTCCTACGAGGATTTCTAAGAGCAAAAATAATAACCCAAATATAGGCCAACTAAATTTATCATTTTCCTCTTTTTATTCTTCTTTCTCTTCCTTTAACTAAAAGAATACTTTACAACAGGCAGGTGGTAAGAATCAACAACAGATCTTAGTCCTCAACAACTGCCAGTCTCCTGGCTCTTCCAGCTGCCCAGTGGGCAAAGTCCGACTTCCACCCTGCAAAACAAAGAAGACTGTGAGAAGCCGAGTCCTACTAGTACTGCTGAGCTCTCAAAGGCCTAGGACAGCAAACCCCAGAAAGTCATTGAGAGAAGGCTCCAGGCATTGGCTCTAATTGCTGGTCCCATCAGCATTAAGCAAGAAGGAAGAGAACTGCAATGGGCCAGCTTTCTTCTGCAGGATTAAGTCTACAATTCACTGTTGCTATACCAACATTGTTTGGTGTTTCATATGGACATAGCAGACGATAAAGGAATAAAAGTAAGAGGAAGTATCGCTTCCTAGGACTATCTCGCTCACTCTTTGAGATTAGATACATTCATGGATTGATTTAGTTGATAACAGACAGTAGACAGAGGAAATATATCTCTCTCAGATATAGTTAAACACAGATGTTCCTAGCTTGGAGCTAGGTAGATCAGCATAGTCAGGGACAGTGATGTTCAAGCAGTGTGCATAAGCCTGGCCTGCATCAGAGGCCTGAAATGACAAAGGAATGTCCAAGTTCCTAATAAGCATTCTAAGTGATTCCAATAAAAATATTCTCTTAAATTATTCCTGAGGTGGAGTGCTGATCTCTCAGAACAAAGTATTTCTTTCCTGTATCTTTTGAAGTGTATTGCCCTGGTATCTTTTTGGATTAAGAACAAGGAAGATTTCCCTCACAACTCACTCTCCTTACTAAGGCAGGTTATGTGTATCTAGCTCTGTCTCTGTGTGTGTGTGTCTGTGTGTGTTTGTGTGTGTGTGTGTGTGTGTGTGTGTGCAGAAGCATTCAGTTTTGAAGTCTTTGTCAGCAACCACAAGGGCATACTCTCTTGGAAAGAGCACAGGGTTGTTGTCTCACCTCTGCAACTTGTGAGCCACCAGACACAGCCTTTCTACGTCTCAGTTTTCTCACCTACAAAATGGGCATGATACCTACCTTGCCTGAAAGAACCATTCCAAGACTCAAATGTGAAAAAAACTTGTAAACTTGGTATCAAAAAAAAAAAAGAAAAAAGAAAAGAAAAAGATGTTTTTCATCTTATAAAATCATTTTTCCCATGATGTTTAAAAATTTTAATTGTGTATTTTGCTGCATATGACATCCACTTGGCCTTGTTGAGAATTTCACAAGGCTTGTTTCACTTCATCAGCCTCCTGTCCACAGGGCACCAAACGGGGTCTCTCCGCACTCACTCACTCATAGGCAATAAGACTGCAAAACTGCTGGCAATAACTTGCAATGTCTGGCCCAGAATCTGTGATTTGCCTTTTAAAAGATCCTTGACTGATGTAACCCAAGAAACACTGAAGCAAGAGCTACATCCACCTCTGCCTCACCCACTTCCTGCAAAAAAAGAAAGAAAAATCCTGCCAGACATACCATTTAAAGGTTTAAAGAAGACTTTCCACTAAGAAATGACCAAAACTTTTTGCATGAGGCATGAAAATGGAGACATCAGAAACAATCATGGAGGAAGCAGCTACTTTTAACTGAATCAAAAATTTGTGCACAATGAGAAACCTATCACTTGCTCCTACGTGCTTATCCTCATTCCGATTCTCTTTGGCAACATTTCACTATCTTTTCATAACACAGTTAGTAAAATTGCTTTATGCTTTTATTTCATATTTGCACTATTGATTCCAACTGAGACTGAAATGAATGGAATATGTATACTACGATCTTCCCAGCAATCCTAAACCAACTCATATGGGTCTATTGATGATTGCAACTCTTGTCTTGAATGACTATGTAGGTGTTCATTTAGAAGAAAACTGAACTGGAAAAGATTTTTGCCCTTCATTTTAATGTAATCACCAGATGGCTCCCAAATGAGTCAAATATGATTGTCCTCCACCCTGATAGCAAAAGAAATTATAGTACCAAGAGATATCAATAGGAGGTTTTTTGTTGTTGTTGTTGTTGTTGTTGTTGTTGTTGGGTTTTTTTTTTTTTTTTTTTTTTTTTTTTTTTTTTTTTTTTTTTTTTTTTTTTTTTTTTTTTTTTTTTTTTTTTTTTTTTTTTTTTTTTTTTTTGTCTTTTTGAGACAGTCTCACAATGCAGTTCAGTCTGGCCTCAAACTTGCAGCGATCCTGCTGCCTCAGCCTCCCGAGTGCTGGGATTACAGGCATGTGCCACAACACCTGGCTCAGGAATTCTTTATCAGGAATGGAGTGATTTGGATAGACTACAAATTCCAGGGAGCACTCACCTGTTATTGACCAAATACACACAAAAGGCACAATAAACCAGAAACTAACATTGGACCAGGCTGAATGCAGCAGGATTTATCTACCAGCCAACAATTTCCATAAATCCTTGTACTGCTCATATCCTCATTTTCTAGCCACAGAAACTTTAGGGATTAAATCATCTGAGCTGAATCTGATGGGCTTTTTAATGGTCACTGAAAATATCCACTCCTAACTTTAGAACTTATGAACACTACTTTATGAGGACAAAGGATAGTAACAGATGTGATTACCTATAGAATTTTAATTGAGATTATTGTGGATTATCCAGCTGAGCTCTAAATACAATCACAAGTGGCTTTACAAAAGAGCAAAAGGAGATTACATGCACAAAGAGAAGACAGCAGTGTGAAGACAGGCAGAGATCAGAGTGATGTGGCCAAAAGCCAAAGAATGCTGATGGCCACCAGAAGCTGAAAGAGGCAGGAAACATTATCCTTTGGAGGCTCCACTGGGGACTTGGTACTGCAGAAAATCTGATTTCAGTCCAGTGAACATAACATTGAACTTCTGGGCTCCAGAACTATAGAAATAATTTTCGATTGTTCAGACCACTCTGTTTGCAATTGTTACAGAAGCCACACACTTAAAATGAAAGAAAGAAAGAAAGAAAGAAAGAAAGAAAGAAAGAAAGAAAGAGCCCAAGTCCTCTTTCTCTCCTCTATCCCAGCCCTCTGAAGCCCACCAAAATGAATTCACTGTCCTGTTATATACACTTATTTCTCAGTGCTTCCTTGAGCAGAACACTCCACTCCATATCTCTAAAATGAAAAATAGACTTCCTTGAGAAATAATTCAAATATCACATTCTCTACATCTGAAGTTTGAATGTCAATGTCCAAGTGAAGAGGGTTTTTTTTCCCTATATAATAAAAAGAATTAATCAAAAGTAAGGGTGGTACATTGCTGTTTTATGCAATTAGGTTATCATTATGTTTGTAATATTTCCCAGGGAGATTTCTATTTTATTCAGCTCAGGTGACACATGTGAAAAGAGGACTTCATTTCAGATCCAGTCCCTGCATAAACTGACCACAGCCTTCACCCTCGGACCCCTGAGTCCTGTGTGGTCCAACCTTCTGGGCAGTGGCCACAGAGGTGGATCACTCGAGCTCCTCACCCTGTGGTGGCTCAGTGATAAATCACATCACGCTTCACCCTGATATTGGGTCCATGGTCCTTCCAACCCCTGCGCTCTCTCCTGAGAGCCCTTTCCATGACTTCAGCTCTGCACCAGTCTCAATCTAGAGTCTGGGAAAAAACAAATAATGTTTCACACTGAGGCTTCTACTATTTTTTGTTCTGTGTCTTGATTTCTCATGCTTTAAAAAAAAAATAAGCCAGCAACATAAATTATAAGAAAGACATTTAAACAGAAGGGTATAAAGTGAAATGTAAATTTCCCTTTTCATCTCCCCACCTTTCTCCTTTCTCTTTTAAATTGTCAATATTTATAAAACCCTTTCAAGTATTCTCCATACTTATATCACCATTCATATGATTTTTATGCTCTAAAAGTTCTTATATATTTCATTTTGAAAAACATCACATAAATGAGTACAAGAAAACATATATGGACAGTTTAAAGAATGCTCGAACTTGAAAACTCACTGATCAAATCCAGACTGTATTAATATACTTCAGAAGCCCTCCTGCCTCCCTTCCAAATTGCATACTCCTTCCAGCCTTCAAAAATACCCTTTTATGTAAACCATTTCTTTCATGGCCACTGCATCTGATCTGATGATTCTGGCCTTCTCTTTCCAGTCACTCGGTAGACCTGCACCTGCCCACACGCTTGAAGTTGGTTGTCCTTGTCACTGCGTTGGTAAATGAGACATGATCAGAAGTGACTGGGTCAAAGTTATAAAAGTAGGTGCAAGTTCTGCCTCATTCTCTTTTGCTGCCTGCCTCAGGCTGTGTTCTGGGTGGTGACTGTTCCATTGGCCATGTTCCTAAAATGAAGGCGATGTCATTTGTGAGAGCAGAGAATTAAAACTGTTCTGACAAGCCCCTGAAGTTTTGGGGTAGTTGGTGATCACAGCACAACAGAAGCTAATTGGGCCAATGCAAACGCTGTGCTTCTCAGTAACAGTGGTCCTTGACTCACAATGAGGTTACATCCCAATAAACTCAGGAAGCCGAAAATGTCATAAGTTGAAAATGCACTGAAACACAGGAATGGTGGTGCATGCTTATGATCCCAGCATCCCGGGAGGCTGAGGCAGGAGGACCACAAGTTCACGTCCAGTCTGGGCAAATTAGCCAATTAGTAAGGCCCTATTTTAAAATTAAAAAATAAAATTGAACTGGAGGTAGAGCCCAATGTGAGTTCAATACCCCGTACCACAACAAAAATATTTAAATACATTGAATATACCCAAATTAACCCACTGAATGCCTTAGCTTAGCAGCATAGTACATAGTAAAATCTTACGGATTTTATCACAATGAATATGACTTCAAATAAAATATAATTCATTTAGCCAGGCATGGTGGTGCACACCTTTAATCCCAGCACTCAGGAGGCTGAGGTAAGAGAAGCGTTGTGAGTTCAAGGCCGGCTTTAGCTACAACATGAGTGCAAGGCTGGCCTGAGCTACACAGCGCGACCCTGTCTCAGAAAACTAGGGCTGGGAGTTTGGCACAGTGGTTTAAGTGCCTGCCTGGCAGGCACAAGGTTGTGAGTTTGATCCCCGGTGCCACACACACCCCAAATAAAAAAAAAAAAAATATATATATATATATATATATATATATAGTTTGATTTGATTGTCTAGTATCTTTACATGAATGCCAGCATAGTGTTCCATCTTCTCCTATGACTTTTGAACATTGTATTTTTAAAGTTAATCTTGTGTGTATGGTAAATACATGGGTTGTAGTTCACTTATTCTCACAAAGACATAGCATTTCATTATATGACTGTACCATGATTTATTTCCTCTGATACTGATTGGTACAAATGGTTTCCATTGATTGATGGAGTCACTGATGGGGGTATATACTGTTTAAAAGTAAGAGTTTCTGTAGCTGTGCACTTCAGTATAGAATTTTACCTGAATTCCAAGCTAGTTCAACAGTGGAAAGCCAGGTATTTAACCTATATGTTGCCCTTATTTACAATTTCCTGAACCTGGACCAGCTCAATACCAATGGATACAGTCAGTAACAGACTTACAGCAATGTAATTAAGAGATGGCATCCCCGTACTCTTAAATGTCACTTCACAAACAAGTTTCTCTGAAACTGTTTTAATTTTTGAAAGGAACTAGTAAGTTTCCCCCAAAGATTTGTGTTTGTTTTGTCTTTAACCCTCTGTGAAAATGATTCAAGGTCATAATTTTCTAGACAATAAAATTATATTAAATCTAACATAACACAATCAACTATATATTTAGAGCTATAGTAAACACCAAATACGTTAGGCACTGTTAAAATGATTAAAGCACATAAAATAGAATTTTGGCTCTCACAGAGCAACCATGATCCTGGTGCAGAAAAGATTTAAGCCTTTCCATCCAGGCAAACCAACACAAACTATTTGTTGTGGGTTAGATCTAGACAGTCTCCCAAAAGCTCATGTGTTCAGAGATGGGGCATCTGGAAGGTGATAGGGTCATTGATTCAGAGCTAAGTGGCTGTGGGGGGTGGAAGGTCTGGAGGGAAGAGGCAGCTCATTGGGGTCATGCACTGGAAGGGTATATTCGTGCATTCTTGTAGCTTATCTTCTCTCTCTCTCTCTCTCTCTCTCTCTCTCTCTCTCTCTCTCTGTTTCCTGGCTGCCATGATGTGAGCAGCTTTCTTCCACCAGACCCTTCCATCATACAGGGCCCACTGACCATGGACTGAATTCTATAAAAACCGTGAGCCAAAATAAACCTCTCTTCCTTTAAATTGTGAGTGTCAGGCATTCTGCCTGAGCAATGAGCAAGTAACTAAAACACTATTACAATTCCACATTACCACCCAAAATCCAGACATTTATCAAGTTTGTCTATTTTAGGATTTACACCAACAAGTAAGCCAGGTGTAAAATAGATGTTACAAAATAAATGTAGACTATATATCTGTATCCTTTACAGATAAGGAATTCACAGTCTTTTTTTTTTTCTTTGATGCTTACAGTTTTATGAATCTAGTTGCTCCAGATTCATAAAATCTAACATAACTGGTTCACAAACATATCATAACTCAAGATCCAAAAATAAAAAGGCAAGCAGGGTAGCAAGGACAAGTGACAGCAAGAGAGAAGACAAAAGAGCAGGAAGCACAGAAAAGCACACTGACACCTAAACCGAGTAGGAAAGGACAAGTTGCCTTTCATGAGTGAGGAAGTCCTGAGGCATTGCTGCGTTTCCTCAAGGCCCAGGAAACAGCTGTACCTATTAATGGCCTTGGTGCACCAGGAAAAGATAAATCAAATTCGGTCTATCCTGCATAAGGAGGAAAGAGAGTATGCAATAAAATTTTAAGGACTTTTCTTCCTAAAGGATTACAGTTTGTAAAGGCTTCAATGTTTAAATCAACAACAGTTTCTCTAAGTTAAAAATTTAGGTACCTAATAACCATCATTTCCTGAGGACTGATATATGATATGAGAAATATACACAGACCTCTGCATCAAAGAGGAAGTCTATTATCTCTATTGGAATGAGATTCAGAGAGGTTAGGAAATTTTCTCAAAGTCACACATCAATATGTGTTTGATCCAAGGTACAAACTCATCTTTCCATCTCCAAAATTTAAGCTCTGTCACGACTTTATTGATCTGAGAGTCACCTTTCTAAAAGTTACCAAAATGATGCAGTATTAATCTCTGTACATTTCATAAAGTTAATAGTAAAGAGTTTAAGTTTATAACCCAGAATTAACAGTGTGCTTGATTTACATATTTGCCTTAGGGAATAATTAGATATCTAGGTCGCTCCTGTTTTTAATTTGTACCACCATATGCCCCGGTGCCCTGTGGAGGGACCTGTGAAGAAGGCTTTCAGCTGACTGCTGAGCTCCCCAGATCCCTGACTTCAGAGACTGCTGGGAGACAAGGGCGGGCTTTGCACCAGAACTTCTGGAGGTCAGACTTTGTAGTAAATGCGGGAAGAAGTCCTGGGTGATGTAAAAGCAGAAACAGAAGCTGTAGCGCATAGCATACATACCCGGCAAATAAACAGACCTCTGAGTTTTACTCTAGAAAAGCAGTGCATGGAAAGGGCTAGGGAAGACAAGAAAGCCCTTGAGTCCGTATAGCAGCCTGTGGAGGAAAGAACAAGGCTAGATCTTGGAGCCCACAAACACATCCCACCATCCATGAATGAAGAGAAAGACCAGTCAGCAACATTGTGACGCAATACCTGAAAATAATAAAGTTATGATAAAGAAAATATCATAACTTTAATATAAAGAGAAGAGGTGTGACGGAATTTTTCCTTTGGTTTCAGACTCCAAAGTGGCTCTATATAACACCAACAGATGGTTATCAAAAGTGCAAAAAGAAAAACAACTGATAGCAAATACACAGGTGTAGAGAGACGGTGATTTGGGAGATCATTTTGAAATTACAAGTTTCGCTAAATGGAGGAAACAATAATTACCTTCCGAGAGGCTTGTTAAGTCTGGAGAGAATTGCAGCCTGAATTTCTCTCCAAATTGTAACTCTGCTCAAAATATTCCCACTGAGAGACACAGCCTAGGAAAGCAACATAAAAGTGCTGCAGGCAACACAGCCCTTGCTGCAGACAGCATCATCCAAGGCCATGCGAGGACTTGACCTGTGGAATGTGGGCAGGGGGAAAGGATGACAGTCGTGAGACAGCAAATGTTTCCACTCACTTTCTTGACAATTCCGCCATCACTATGAGAACAACATGCTCTGGGTCCCCAGCTGGTCCCAAAAGAATGAGACTCTTAGGAACCAACATAAACTAAATCCATGGCCAAATCCAGGCCCAGACAATCTCATTGGGATCATCAGGACTACCCAGCCAACTCAGAGAGGCAAAAGTGAAAGATAAATGCTCATTGTAAGAATTCCATGGGATCACCATTACACAGCAATCATTGATGGATGCATGGTCAGTGAGCCAAAGCGGTTTGCAATTTCTCAAATCTTCACATAGACCAGAGATTCTCAAACCTGAGCACACAATAGCATCATCCAAGCCCCAGTTCACAGCAGTTGTTTCAGAATCTCCTGTGGCAATTTCTGAGTACTAGATGTTTTTTAAAAGCTCCCCAAGTGATCCTATTGTGCAGGAAGGGTAATAGCACTGAGGCAGTTTAAGACACAAAATATTGTTTAGCCTTAGCATGAAGAAATGCATCTATGTCCTCCTTTGGAGAATTCTGATGACAGCACACCTGGCCAGGCAATACAGCATCCCATAGAGCCATGAAATAAGACAACTGGTAGCCTGGGAAAGGGTGGAGAACCAATGGGTTACCCTAAAATTCATGCTGTATAAAAGTATTTGTTGGGATAGCAAGTCAAAACAGATTGATGCATAAAACAGACTAACTAAGCAGTGGAAGTTAAAGTGTGAGCCAAAATAAGAGGGAAAGGGACAGAGTTGACAAAACAGAGAAATCAAAAAGTAGGCATAGACAAGCAAAAAATTGGTTGGATGTTTGCTACATATTTCATAGCATTCGAGTCATCTAGAAAATACAGCACCTCAGACCCCATCCCAGAAGTGTTAAATAAGAATCTGAATATCAGCAAGATTTCCAGATGATATGTATGCACATGTGAGTTGGAGAAGAATTAGTTTAAAGAGATCTAGAAGTGGTAGGCATTTATAACTGATGACATTTACACTCTATTGTGTAATTGTATGACCAGCCAAGGACACACGTTGAGAAGGGACCCAAAGAGAAAGAAAACAAAGGGGGAACTGCATACATCCAAATAACCCAGTAGTGATTTCAAATTATTTAAATTTTGCTTTTTAAAAAATGAGAGTTAAGACACTGGAAATGCTGATTATCTGCCATCAGATGGTTTCAATTCCACTCCACAGTCTGCTCGCTCTGATCTTTTCAAGATCTCGCTTAATCCCTCTGAGCCCCAGTTCATTCACTTACCACAAGGAGATAATGACAAAGCTGTCCACAGAGAAGAGCAAATAAAATAGTAGCTAAGAAAATCATCCTGAATGATCATACAAATGTTCATGGGTGTAATGGATGGAGACTTTGTTTAAAATACCCTCATCACAGCCCTGAACCTTCTTCAGCTTTCACAAAGTCACTTAACAGAATGAAGATCCTGATTTCATCTCAGTCTTTCTACTCCTGTAATTTCTACATCCTATTAAACATGTTGTCACACTTTAAAACAGCAGCTTGGAAAGGGAAGTGGTCATTTCAAATGAAACCCTAGTTCATCATCCAGTATAGAAATAAATAATTAAAGCCTTGGTATTTGAATACCCAGCAACTGTAGACCTTGGCCAGAGATGTGCTTGCATTTGTCCCACCCATGTCACACAGGTTTTCCGTCACCATTGACCTTTACCATGATTTTCCTCCTATGGTTGTGCAGGCTGTGCACTGCACACACAAGAAGATAACATTACAGCAACCAATCCTCTTTAACTTAGGAACATAGAACTAGGTCCAGCGGTCCCATCACTTACTTTTCTACTGTAAATTTGTGCTTTAGCATAATAGGAGCCAACTCTGTGTCTCAATACCTTTCCCTGAGGAATACAGGAAGAATTCCATGTGTTTACCCACATGGTATGATGAATGTATACAAAAATGGCAAAACAGGATTTTTATCCACCTTAATGCTCTAACTGGTTTTATGCATGTCTACCTGAGCATCACAGAGGGTCCAATAGAACCTCACCAGTCCAGGATTTGTTTCCCAAAAAAGTTCTCTTTTGAGTTTTGTGGCAGAAGTAGCCCAGTTCAGTACAATGGCACACGACAATTCAGATTTGCAAGTTTTGGAGAAGGTCCAAAGTGAATCATCAGATTACTCATGCATGGATGATGAAAATTATCCATTATGGTAAAGTCATGCTTTTATAACAGAAGAGTGGTATGGGTGGATGACGACGATGACTTTGATGTTGGCCATGTGAGCCTGAATTCCTGTGATAGTGAAATGGAGCAAGAATCAACTGATATAGACACAGGGAATGCAGACCTCCTTGATTCAGAGGACAAAGAAAACAGGAATGTGAGTCCAAATTTGACTAGTCAAAATGTTGCAAAATGGCCACATAACCAAATGGAATGATCCATTGTTAGAACTAGGTCTGAAAATATAGTGAGAGACGTGGCAGGGGTGAAGTGTATTGGACAGAATACCAGCACGGTCATCCAGTGTTGGAAATTGTAACAGACAAAATTTTCTTGACTCAGCCTCCTAGAATGCTGGGGTGACAGGCATGTGCCACCGTGCCTGGCTGTGTATTTATTTTCATGTCACAGGTCACTCTGATGCACAGTTGTGGGATACACATGTCTGTCTTACCAAGAAGTTAAATCAGGAGAAGCCAGTTGAGTTACAGCACGTGAGCTGTCCTGGAAGTGTTCACTGTGATGACGCGAACTCTTTCCTTTGGATTCCTCTTGAAATTCCTTGTCAGGAACCTTAAGAAAGGACTTTCCACCTGGAATGGGAGAGAAATGACTTTTAAAAGGCTTTAATTCAATGGCTAATGATTAAATTAAATGATTAACTATAAAATGACTTTAAAAGTCTTTTAATCAGATGATGTGAAAATTTGAGAGTACCAAGTAGAAGAGTTTTGCTTTTCTTCTCCAGCGTCCTGTCACCTGGGGAGTTTTAGTGACTGGAAAGTACATACTGTAGGACACCCCACTCTCTAAACCACCCCCGGGGCGTGGAAACCTCAGACAAGGGACCAAGTGGACAGAAGCATGCAGTGAGCTATGTTGGGGCTCGGGTGCTGCTCTAGGAAGTCAGGTGCACAGGGGCTGCTCCAGGAGGGAATTTCAGGTAACAGCTGAGCACAAGGTCAGACTGGAAAGTGTAATCAAATGTTCTCTGCTGATGCTTCAAATGAAGACCCGGTCTTCCATATTTGCCTGTCATCCTGGCTGGTTCCCACCCCTCCCTCAGTGGAGGCTGTCTCTCCTCTACAAACGCAGAAGAATCTCCTCTTCTGGTACTCCCAAGACCAAAAACTCCTGAAGCAGAGCCATAAGAACATGAGTTCTATTTTGTAAGTCTTCCTATTTTTTTAAGTATTTGCAATTAGTTTGTTTGTTAGACACATTTCTATTTGTTATCTGAATAAACAAACCAGCCAGCAAGTCACCATTTTATCTTAAATACTGTTTTGGAGAATCATTGTCAGGGCCCACTCTCCCCCTGTCCATTAAGAGAAGAGTTTCTATATTTTAGAAAACTTCAAAAAGTTCTTTCTGAATACAAAGTAAGTGGATTCCCTCGGGTTTATTGAAGGTCAGCTCAAGGCAGAAGGATTGTAGAAGTAGACTTTGGTGTTCTCTAAGCCTGGATTCTGACACTGGAGCAGCCTCCGTTTAACCTGTGTCATGACTGAGAAGAGAGAGGAAGTCAAGCTGAGAAAAGACACCAAGGGTCATCCGCTCACACACTGAACTCTCAAAAACAGACAGAAATCTGTTCTGTTCCTGTGAGGCATCTTCCAGAGGCTGCAGGTCACTGTCGGGATTGGTCATAAGTGGGGGCGGAGAAAGAGAAATGTCTCCTAGGCCAACTTACACCGAGCCTGCTCCTCCAGAGCTTTCCAGAAATGTCTCGAAGCCCCTGTCTATTTTTCAGAGTTAAACCTGTGACTTCTTCCTACTTCCCCACCTCCTGACCTGCGCTAGAGGGAGACCAGCCAAGTGTCAGAAGCGACACACAGTAGAAGCCGAAGCCAAAGCCACCACCTCACAGATCCCCCATGTGCAGCCAAATGCTCCTTCACCTGCAAATGCTTTGAAGAGTCGGCTGCGCTCCTGAGGGAACAGTCTTCTAATTTAACGGTTGCCAAGGGCAAAATGCTCAGAACTGCATTGTCAGCTCTCCTACAAGGCCATCCTCAAAGGTCGGAGGGACTCGCACGAACTGAGTCTCCAGAGTGTGGGGACCATGGCGGGATCATAATCAAAGAGAGAAATGATATCTAAATTCCCCTCTGGAGGCAAGAGTCTAGACTGGTCTGTTCAATTTTTGTGATAAAATAATTAAAATCTGAACAAGTAAAATAATGATAAAAAGAAATAAAATTTGGTAAAGAAGAGTTACACATTCTGGTGCACTCTAAGCCCAGCAAGAGACTGCAGAGGTGGTTGGAGATGATCTTTGAAATCCAGGAGAAATGCTGGATACAGAGTAAACTGAGATGTGCAATAGACTGAAAACTAGGAATTTACTAATGGCTTTTATTTAGAAAAATAGCATCTATTGGTTCCCATACCCTCATCATCCACCTGACCGCAAGGCCTCCTATGTTCCTGCATGGTCTACAAATAATCTATCATCATAGCTACACAAACTCCAGCTTGTGGTATTCAACTTTCAGTTTCTGGACAGTCTCAGAAAAATCGATGGTTTTTGCAGAACCGCATACATGTTAAAGACCCTGGCAATGATGAGAGGAGAGGAGGCAAAACAGAGGAGAAAAGCCAGAGGTCATTAGCTAGAGAATGTGTAGAGAGAGGAGCTGAGATATAATTTTATCAAATGAGATCACTGGAGATAACGTCAGTAGAACTAGTTACTTGGGCATAAAAAATGCTTGCTACTCTGTGAATTTTCATTCTATCCAACGGCTTTGCCAATCTTTGCCAAATGACTAGTGGGACCAGGCAAGGAAAAAAGCAAGCAACTCCACAGAGGGTCAGCCCTGTAATTGGGTGAAGGAAAAGCACCAAACCACACCGAAATAACACGACCTACGAGTTTATCTTAATCCATGGAAGGCAGCAAATAAATACAGCTGGAATCTCATAATCATAAATAGCATTTCCGCTTAGAGTTCCGTTGAGCAAAACTATTTCCCTGTCTTTGGGGATAGCTTATAAGAATGATACTTTGCCAGCATGGTTTCAGAAAATTACATGAAATGAAAAACCCTGTCGAACAGATGTGTTCGCAAGTCCCTGGCCACATAGCAGTCAATCTGTTTAATGAAAACACCGCTATGGTTGAGAATTAGTGCTGTCTACTGTTACAGTATTGTTATATTAGCGACTCCAGGGAATGAAGAAGGTCGGAAGGAATGAGAGTGAAGAAATTGCCAGAACTAGGGGTCATGGATAGAATATCTCTAAGGCCCGTACCTCAATCTGGTACAGAATAAAAGGGAGATAAAAATGAAGTGTTATTTTTTTAAAAGCAACTAAAGTAGGATATAGAAACGGAATGCCTACTTTATTTGGATAAACTAAATCAAGTAAATAACACCACCTCTGTGCTCTGTTTAATAGATTCCATTTCAATATAATTGGAATGTAACAAAGCCGCTTCCATCTCCCTCAGACTCATTAACATGAGGTTTTACCAGTGTCCGAGAGCTAGTCTCGCCCCAGTTTATCCTTCTACCAGAGGAATCTGCGGGTCTCTTAGCTTGTCCTTAACAGTCATCCATGAAATTCTAGTTAGTTCCTCTGCACTAGGGTCATTTGTCACAACTGGCTATTTTTGGAATAATTGATCATCGTACGTGTTCCATCTCAAAAGCAAGCAGACACAAGCCACCTGAGGGTCTTCGGCAACAGCACATCTCTATGGATAGCATTTCTCTTAGAGTTCAGTGTGTGTATCTAACCAAAACCAGTCAGTGTGACCTTGCCCCAAGAGCTTCATTTCCAATTAACACACAGCCCAAATCCCACTAATCCTCCATTCATTTTGAAACCACAAAGAAGGTCAATTTTATCCCATTAATATTAACAGCATTTTAAAGAATGCCAACAACTTAACTTCGGGTGGTAGCATAGGGGCCTAGCAAAAATAAAAGTTAACTTTGAAAAAAATATATATTGGCAGTTTTAAAGGACACAAACCCAAAAGATAAAAATCCAGTTCAATCTTGAAGCTTCTCGCCACTACCGAATGTGCTGAGATTTTTATCAAATGGCACGACTCCTCCCAAAGACACAGTACATACATTTTTCACTTGAGTAGTCAAGTTTTCATTTTTTTTTAAATACGAAAAGTTTGGATCATACCTGGGGAACATGCTTCTCATTAGAAAGTATATAAAACAAATGTTTTTAATAAAATCTCTCCCCTAAGATATTTCTGAGGTGATGCTGACTCTGCATACTTCAAAATAAAATGAAAATAAACACAGATCCCTGAAACTATCCTTGATAGTAGTTATTATACTATGCATTTTTTGCTAGCTGTGGGTGAAAAATATAAATAAATAGTAAATTTCCTATCTGAATTTGCTGATGCAGGCAATCATATAGTTCCTTTATAGTTAAACAGAAATGTACAGCTTGATTCTCTTTCCACTACCCTTATTAAGAGATTAATACATACATTGTTCTTTTGCAGTTGATAGCACAAATACATTATGCCATTTAATCTTTCCAGCATGCCTGTGCATTTGGTAATATTGTCATCCCTATGTTTAGTGAAGCAATTGAATGATACCGAGGGAAGAGAATTGGCCCAATATTAATCAACTCAAAACTGGCGTAACACGAATTTGGCGGAATCAATAGGTTTTTACAGGATCTATCTAGTCCTTCCCATATAAATGAAGAAAAGTCATCATCACACACATCAAAAGAGTAAATATATGCACAGATACATAAGACATAGATTGTTTTTCAGATTTATTACATTTGATGATGCATTTGAGAAGTTTTTCAGGGATGTGGGGTCCTTGATAACCAATTTTCTCTTTATGGTCTGTCATCCTTGTTTTGATTACTTAATGACTTGCAAATTAAATTGAACTTACTCTAATGGTCAGGGGTCCTTTGGGTTTTCCAAGGACAGTCACATCAATCCAGTTCCCAACAAACTAACTTCAACAGCGTGTTTTTATTTTTAGTTCAAATAATGCATATTCAAAGTCTAAGGCCTGCCCTACGTTCAGTACCAATCAATCAAGCAAAAAAAAGCTCTCTTCATTTTGTTGTTGAAATTTTTTGGAAAACTGCCTGTGATTATTAATTTGCCTGCTAAACTCCATTTCTCAAGAATGTTTTCAAACATACATTAACTTGATATAAAAGATTGTTTAGCATTTTTCCATCACTCGTTTCCGGCTTGCCTCATAAACAGATTCCAAATAAAAACATCCTGCTTTCTAGAGCTTGTGGGCAACAGTGAAGCAGAAAGATATACAGCAACATCCATTCAGTGGGTGACTCAAGCTAGCATCATAGTTGAGTAAGTACGTGATGGAATTAGTCTGCTACGTACATATTTGACCCTACTATTTCTTTTTTTTTTTTTTTTTTTTTTTTTTTTTTTTGGTGGTACCGGGGATTGAACTCACAACCTCGCGCCTGCCTGACAGGCACATAAGCTGCTGAGCCAAACTCCCAGCCCTAGTTTTTTTTTTTTTTTTTTTTTTTTTTTTTGAGGCAGGGTCGCACTGTGTAGCTCAGGCCAGCCTTGCACTCGCGTTGTAGCCCAAGCTGGCCTCGACTACTATTTCTAATAATGGAGAATTTGGGCAAATTATTGAAATTTTTTGTGCCTCAATTTTCTTACCTGTAAAATAGGTACAGCAATAGTTTATCACTGGTTTATTGTGAGAATTAAGTAATCCAATAAGAGCAAAGTATTTTGAAAAGAGCAAGGCACACACACAGTGCTGTAGATGTACTGCTATTGCTGTTATTTTTATAGCACTGCAAAAAATTGCCTTGATAGTTCCAGGACAAAAATACTTTTGAAAAAAAATCTCAGGATGAAAATACTTCATGTTTCCCCTCCATGTTTTTAAGATTTTAGTTCAAGGCTCAGCAAACTATAGCCCATGAGTAAAATCTAGCCAATTACTTTTTCTACAACAAGCAAGCTAAGAGCCTTTTTCATTTTTTAATGGTTAAAAAAAATCAAAAGAAACATTGTATTTCCTGATTCCTGAAAATTACATGACCTTTATATTATAATGTCCTTTCACAAGTTTATGTGACAAAGGCTTTGGTTATATGGTGACTAGGCAGGTAGGAGGATTCAGGACTCTAACACTGGGTACGCCACCAGCTAGACAGAAGAAAATCATCAAATGTCCTTCATTGCCAATGCTTCGCCTTTGGAATGAGATATCCAAGAAGACAACTATTCATTCCTCCACAACTTCTTTTATTCACAGTTCTTTTATTCATAGTCTAGAGTAATGGTGGTGAACCAATGGCGCACACGCCACAGCCAACTGTTTGTTATTGAAATCTCTAAAGGGTTTGTATCACTGGTGTAGAGCTATTAGGTCTTTCCATAGGTAAAAGTCTCTACTGCAGGGTGAAACCATTTATTTCTAAACCTTGACAGTAAAACTATATTCTGGAGAGGAGAGGAAGGAGAGGGAAGGGAATGAAAAAATAATTAAGATGTGCTATGCACACATATCAGCTACCCATGATGAATGTAATCATTATATACTACAAATACAAACTAATAAAAAAAATTTAATTTTTAAAAAATTCAGAATTCTAAATTGTTAAATACTTCCTAATTACCTACTATGAGCTTGGGTTTCAAATTCATCCATGCATGTATATAGCTCTTCTAACTGAATTTTGGGGTCCCATAGGCTCTTTTCAGGGATCCTTTCCAAGTTCTTGGTGATTTGAACAAAGAAATGGGTAAGACATGTGCAAAAGGTAGCCAGGATTTACATGTTTTTAAGGTAGGAAAAAACTATGCTCTGCAGAGTGAGAGTGGACCCTCAGAGAATTTACAGTGGCATGAATTTAGTAGTGGGAGTATTTTGCATCTCAAATTCTTCAGCCTGTCAGATCAAGGCTGTCCCGTCAAAAGCGTACTTGGTGTCACACCAGATATAAATGAAAAACTGAAGACAAGCACTTACTGATTGGTGGTAGGTGCAGGACTTGGGAAGTCTGCTCTGTGCATGTTGTTCTGGGTCTCTGTGATTGAGAGGTCACGCCTACTTGTCAAGCCAGCTTGCTCCACCCTAGTCTCCCACCTCACTTTGATTAGCAAGACCAAGGGTTCAACATTCAAGCCATAGAGACAAACCTCAGGCATATGCAAACCCTTTAGAAACTGTTAAAGACACAACTTGCCCTGCAGTTGTCCTTCCCCTGCATTAACCCTTGAAACCCCAGGACTCTTCCTACCAAGTGCTTAACAGTGGGATAACAATGTTTGAGATTTCAAAAATAATAGGAGACTCATGCGCTGCTTAAAAATTCTAAGGCTAGGGAATTAGAAAAAAACAAAATATACAGTTTATCTCCTTAAAATAAGGATACTCTCTCAGGCAACTAGAGTATCCTTTCAGGACTTTTTCTATGCATTTAAATGAAGAGGTAACAAATTTATAGCTACTAATATAGATTGAAATGCATTTTTACTCTTGCATACATAGATGTATACTGCACATATTTTCTGCAACATGTAACTTTACTTAATGTTGAACCTTAGAGCTCATGTCAGTACATGTAAGCCTATATTGTTCTCTATATTGGTTTTATAGAAACCTTAGGTTGCCAGATACTAATGGTGGACATACAGGTTATTTCTGATTTATTTAATCTTATAATAAATAGTTCTTACATTCATTTGTGTGTGTGTGTGTATGTAAATGTTCTGTGCAATAAAAAGTCTGGATTTAAGAATATAGTCCTTTTAAACTGAAGTGAAAATTGTCCAAACAATTCTCAAAAACTATTTGCTAGTGTATATTCCATCAATCATGTATGATAATGCTCATTTTCACATGCCATGTTCAAAAACAATTACTATTTTTGCTAACCACACATATGAAAAATGCTCATACTTTGTTATTTTAATTTGAATTTGAGAGAGAAGTTAACTTACTAATCTTTCGGATATCAGTGAACCATGAATATATTTTTCTTTATCACTTGTCCATTTTTATCGAGTAATTTGTCTTACTGATTTGAAAATGCTTCATATATTGTATAAACTAATCATTAACTTTTTATTTATATTACTTTTCCCATTTTATTGCTTGTCTTTTAGTATGGTTTATGCCCACATTTTAAATTTTTAGGCTGTACCGCCTTCTGGTATCTGGATTCTGTATTTTAACTACAAAAATATTCCCCACATAAAGATTACTGAAGTGTCCGCATGTTCTTCTTGTGCTTTCACAGTTTTTCCCTTTTTCGTTCAAACTATATGAAATTTCTTTTTTTTACAATATAAGAAATAAAACAACTTTTCTAAATGGATATGTCTGTTCACCATAAATAGGATAATCTACCTATAAATATTTAATTGTAATATGCACATAACTCTGTAGACTCATTCTATTCCACTTACATATTTTTCTATTTCTGTGTCACAACCACTGCTGTGCTTGTTATTACTTCATGGTGTAGTTTGATTACTACTGTAGAAAGTCTTCTCTCATTTTTTGGTCACTTCAGTATATTTTTCATTTGAAGAAAAATAAGAAATTTTGAATGCACTGACATTAATTCTATAAATTAACTTGGAAAGAAAATAGAAATTTAGAGCTATTTCAGTCCAGAAATTTTCCATTACTCATCCTTCTTTTTAAGTTTTTCAATACAGTACTCTTAATATTTATCTTGCACATCTCATATGAGGCTTATTCCTAAGCATTTTGGTGTTTATGATTGTGAATAGCATCATCTATTTTCTGCATTCCACTGCTGAGTGACAGTTAATTTGTGAATTTAGAGTCTGATTTTATTTTTGGTCAACTCACAGGATTCTCATATCTGTTCTAAAAGCATTTCTATTCATCCTTGATTTTCTAGGTAGAAAATCATACACATCTACAGAGGATGACGGTTTTATCATATATATTCCAGGGTTTGTATTCTACTTTTCTCTTGTCTTAATTTATCATCTGGTATCTGCAGTAATGCAAGTGTTCCTGATTTTATTTTATTTTTTAGGGGTGAAACAGAACGGCAAAATGAAACAAAACAAAACAGTAATAGGACAGTAGGAAATCTACAGTCATCACTATATTGCATATTGCTATCCTCTAAATAGTTGCCCAGACCACCAGCCCCAGGCCTGTAAATTCAATCAAACAACATAAATGTCAGGTTGCTTCCCTACTTCAGTTACTTCAGTTATCATCTCAGCCTGTGTTACACCGGGTTGCTTACTGGTGGGTGGGGCAGGAGGCAGGGGTGGCTTTCTTCCTGTTTCTTCCCCTCCAACAGAACCTCTGCTGTCACACAGGGAGCTTGCTCAGCTTCCTTACTGCTTCTCCCTGGCTGACAGGGCCTCCACTGGCCCACAGCGAGGTTGCACGGCTTCCCTGTCACTTCTTCCAAGCCAACAGGGCCTCTGCCAGCACACAGAGAGGCTGCAAGACTTCCTTGCTGATTTTCCCCAGACAGCAGGAAAAGCAGAAAGGAAGTGGGCACACAGTGGGTGGGGGCAGCATTGCTTTCTTACTGTTTCTCCCCTGCAGCCAGCAGGACCTCTGTCAGCGCACGATGGGTGCTCGCCATATTGCTTCCTTGCCATTTCTCCCTGGTGGCTGCTGATTTTAATCACTATGCCAACGTTTCACTTTTAAGTAAGATGTTTGCTGTTTCTGTGGATAATTTTTATCTGACTTTAGTAAGTTTATTTTTCCTAGTTCTCATCAGAAATAAGTGTTGATTTTTTACAAATCACTTTTCCTGTACATTGGGGGGAAAAAATCACATAAATTTTAATGATTCATTTTTAATGAAGTGAAGAATGTTAAGAAGGTTCCTAGTGTAGAAACATGCTTTTATTCCTGAAATAAACTATTTAGCCCTGATGCATTATTATCTTTAATCATCACAAGTTTAATTTGCAAATATTTTGATTAATTTGAAATTTTTAGTATTTTAATTTTTGAATTTATTTACATAGATGAGATTAGCCAGTGGTTTCCTTTTGTTAGCCTATATTGTTCAGTTTTGAAACAGGGATAAACCATCAAAGAATAACCACACTACCAGGAAATAAAAAACAACAGACCAAAAAAACTTAGAAAATACTGATAGAAGACTCTAGCTTAAGGTTTCTGTGCATATGGAGGAAACTAAAACTTCTGAATTGCTGCAATTTGCTGCTGCAAATTATAGTTGTGGTTCAAATATCAAAGAGGTGAGATTAACCTGGAACAATCAGAAAACAACTTTATGATTTTCTCCCTCTACTATTCAAAGCAATTTTTGTGGTGCTAATTCTCTTTGCTCCAGATAAGATCTTGCCTTGCTCCTGGTAAAACCTTGCAAGCAACCCACACAGTATGTGTTCACTTTGTGGTTATTAAGTGTTCTCTCATGACTAGCACTCCTAAGGGTAGCTTCCTTTCAGTAATTAAAATATACCATGGTGAGCTACTGTCAACTTTCAAACCTGATTTCCAGGTAAAGGAAGAATGTTCTGTTCTCCCACCCGTGGTTTCTGACTTCTCTGGTGACTTTGCCTGCTAAAGCAAGGAGAAAATGTGAGCAGACAGGCAGGAAGCTTTTGAGGGGCCCCATGTGATCTAGCTTTGGTTCTAGCTGGTATCCAGTGCCAACTCTGTTGTGGGATGTTTTATGCTCTCTCTGGACAACACCTCCAAACTTGGGACCCCTCCCCTGCAATTCCCTTGAAGAAGGTATATTTATCTCTTACTGATAGCTTAGGATTCCTCCTTCATTTCTGCATCTAATGACACACTTCTAATCCTTTTCCGTTGATGTTTCCTTGCTTCTCCCAGGAGTCCTCTGGCAGATTCTAAAACAGCCTCAAACTGGTGCCCTGACATATGGCCTTCATCTAACCCCCAAGTGACAGGAACTTCTGATCCACCATCAAAGAGAGGGGATCACCTTCCACACAGAGTCCTGGCCTCAGGAGCTATACCCAATCTGGCCAGCCACTCATCCATGGAGATTTCCTTATAGGCATACACTACAAGCTGCAGTACTGGCAGATCGGGATGGGCATATGAATCCCCGAGGGCCCTTGGCAGCAGCACCCCACTGTTTGTTATCATTGAAAACTCTAACCTCACCAGCACCACCCTACAGCCTTCTCTCCTGCCTGGAGAAAGGCAACTACCTTTTAGGTTGAGAGGTGAGAGAGCAGTGTGAAACTTGGAGCCCATGTCTTCCCAAACAAATCCTCTCTTCAAATTCTGCTTTCTTCTCTCAGTCACCACGCCACCTTCATAGCCTGGGGTAGGTGGCAGAAGAGGACCATTAAACAGGATTCCCCCTTTCTTCTCTGCAAGTCCTGATAGAAGTTCCAGTTTCTCACTGTGGACTATGGGTGTGGTTGAGACTTACTATCTTGGGGTCTCAACCAAAAGAATCTGGGGAAGAGTCCTCATGAAAGGCGAACTATTCACCTGAGCATATATACATTTAAATTTACCTTTGACTTTTTTTACCTCAAGATGAACACCAAAGAAATATTTTTGGTTTTTCTCACTCACAGTGTTTCCAGACTATCAGTATTCAAAATCCTCACTCTGGGAAATAAATTATACAACAACCCACTTAAGTATGTTCTTAAAACATGCCAGCAGACCAAACACCTTTGATGTGTGGCTAAAAGCTAGGGCCGTGATGAAATCTTAATCTCATTTTTCTTTTCAGTCTCTAAGCTTTTGTCTTTTACTTTGATCCACCCTACATAAAGCTATTGGCAAATGCATCATCGATTTTGATCTTATAAACTGTACATAAATTCACACACCCTCATATTCACCTTGTCATAGAGACGGCAACTTGTAAATGATGACACAGCGGTGACTCAGGAGTTTGAAGCCCTCCCAACAGCTGCCTCGCCGCTTTATATGGGGCTTCATTCAAAATCCTCCCCTGGGAAGCTTCCTTGATGTTGAGGGACACTAGAAAAAACGTCAGGGGACCATTACTCAAGGGGAATCCCAATTATGTGGAGAAAGGAAAAGAGAGAAAAGAATGCCTTAAAAATGAAGAAACAAATACTGGATACCAAAATGAACCTAGGCTAGAGAAACTGATAACTGACAGCTGACAGCTGGGTTGCACTGGGGCAATTGTTTCCTATCTGGGTCATCACCTGAATATCCTTAAAGGTAGAGAGGTGAGAAAATAATTGCTAAAATTCTGGGATTCTAATTGGTTTTGAGGCAGTCATGTTCCTCTGATGTTGATTATCTTTGAGCACTTATACTAACTAGATCCATCAGGGTGCATGTTGGGAATGTTCCCTAATGATTCTCTACAGCAGGCATTAGCAAATTTATGGGCCACTGGTAAAACCCAACCATAGTCTGTTTTTGTACCACTTGCACACTAAGAATAATTTTTTTATTATTTTTATGAGTACATGTTTGCAGCATGTAATGATTACGCTTATCTTGGGGGAATTGTACAAAATATATCATAATCCTTTTTTTACCCCCTACTCCTCTTGGCCCTCTCTGCTCCTGCCAACTCTTGGTCCCCTCCCCATTTGTCAAAACTTTATTTCCATTTTTTTCTTCAATTAGTTTTGTGATCCCTTTTCCTTTCCCCACAATCTCCCTCCCTCCATCTCTTGTTCCCATTCCTGTTTGAAAAAGATCTTCCCATTTCTATTATCTATTTTTTGCTCTTTATTTACATTTAAGCTTGTGGGTATGATTTATTTCACTTAATGTTATGATCTCAAGATGCATCCATTTGCCTAAAATGCCTCAAGTTTATTCTTTGTGATAGAGTAGTAGTCTATTTTGTATAAATATCAGATTTTCTTTATTCATTCATCTGTTGATGGGCATACAGGCCATCCAAGACTTAGCTATGAATTGTGTTTCCACAAACATTGGTATGCATATATCACTGTAATATATCTTTGGTTCTTTCCAGAAAATACATAGAAGGAGAACAGCTGAGTCAAATGGGATTTCTATTTCTTCTCAGAAGTACAGAGGGCCAGTAAATACACAAAGTACAGATGACCAGTAAATACACACACAAAACAAATGTTTAACACCTCTAGCCATTAGAAAATTGAGAATCAGAATAACACTGAGATACCATCTTATCCCAAAAAGAATACCAGAATACCCATCATCAAGAAATCAAATGATAACAAATACTGTCAAGACTGCAAGGAGCCACGTGGTGCACACCTGGAATCCCAGTACTCGGGAGGCTGAGGCAGGAGAATTGCTGCAAGCTTGAGGCCAGCCTGGGCTACAAAGTGAGTTCAGGTCCAGTCTGAACTGCATAGCAAAACCATGTCTCAAAAAGACAAAAAAAAAAAAAAAAAAAAAAAAAAAAAAAAAAAAAAAAAAAAAAAAAAAAAAAAAAAAAAGACTACAATGAAAATAGCATCCTACATTGTTGGTGAGAATGTAATGTAGTACAACCACTTTGGAAATCAATATAAAAATTCCTCAAAAAACCAAGAATTTTATGTTTTAAGTGGTAGAAAAGAATCAAAAGAAAAATAGTATTTCATGATATAGGAAGATTCCATGAAGTTCAAATTGCAGTTTCTATAAATACAATTTATTGGAAGCAAGCCATGTTCATTTGTGTCTGAGTCCCTATGGGGTACTTACATCATACAACAGTATGGTAGGATGGCTAATACTGTGTGCAACAAGATGGCGGAGAAGCCTAAAATGCTGGCCTGCTGGCTTTTTGCAAAAAAAAGTAGAAGATTAATAGTTTCTCTGTGATCGTTAAGAAGGCCTCAGAAAAAAGAGACTGCAGCAGGAGGAAAAAGTAGTCTGGGTCCCAGTTCTCTCTCTAAAACAGTGAGAAATGTTTACAAATTAACATCAGCACTTCTACCTGCCAATAAAATTTTTTAAAACAATCAAAACCACTGAAGCACAGTGTGGGTATCTTTGGGCAATCAAGAGCAATAAAATGGGATGGGAAGAGGAGATGGAAAGAAGGGGGAAAAAAGAAAAAAATTGTCTAAGGGTTTCTCACGTACTTATCCAAAACTGAAGCTTTTTGGACACTTGATTAACCAAATTGAACCCAATTATCTGTGTTTTATCCCAGGGCCCAAGATGTTTTGAATTCCTCATTGTTTTTATTTTTTTTCAGGCTTCAGGTTTTCAAAACGTTACTGTTATCCTACTTGGGGTATTATGAAAATAGATTAGAAGTCAGTCTCAGAAAAATCATGTAGAGATAGTAGAGACTTTTATACTAGAGACCTGAAAACTTTAAAAGATACTAGCTTTCCACCTCCCAATGTCTTTGTCTCATAATTTCCCAGGAACATGCAAACCAACAAGTAACTCATGCTTGTGGGTTGACTAAAAACCCATAATTACCGTTCGAGTTTAAACTTCCAATGAAACTGTAAATTCTTCCAATTAAATGGATAATCCCTTGAGGACAAATACATGCTGGCTTCTGCCCTCCTGGCAGAGACTAGTACTGTAAACCTCACTGAATAAATGTCCTATTTATTCAGAGCCTATTTTTTCATTGCATATTGCAATTGTGTTCATTATCAGTGAAATTTTGGATCACTGAAGATTTTAATATGATTACATTAACTTAAATAAACATTTGCATGCATACCTCAATTAGCAGTCTGTAAGGAATTCTATACACAAATTAAATACAACAGATACACTGACTACCCCTAAATCCAATCCAGAGGCTTGTGTCAAATGGATGAAAATAATGTCCATTCCCTAAATGAGAATCTATGAAAACAGTTCTCAGAAATGACAAGTAAATATAACCCATGTCATAAATATGCATGAGGCAAAAAGCAAATTCCTAGGGAAGCATCTCAGACAGTTTTAAACTGTGAATCTGGGGAAACAGTTGGGAATAAGATAAACCAAACACATCTCTCAAGTAATGTTGAAAATATTCTTTGGATAATCCTTCAGTAGAAGTTATTATTTTCTCTCCTAAAGGGAAGAAAGTGTATAGAATTTCTCTCCACACAGTATGAATTCACAAGAAACTGCAGCAGAAACATCCGGGAGAGGTAGTAGCAGAACCTATCACATATGCAGTTTTACTTCTTCAAGGAAGTCTGTCCCATGAGCATTCATATGCAATGAGCCACTCAGAGCATTAAAGCATTAGAATAGTAAAAACACAGTTTCTGTGCTTCAGATACTTGCCTCGGAACACATATATCAGCTGACACAAAGCCTCACTGTCAAGTTCACAGAAAACTTTCTCTTATTATAAAAAGAAGTATTGGACCAAATATATTCTACTAAGTTTGTAGTCAATGTCCTGGTCCCCAGAAGAAGGGTGCTGAGCAGGCTGGGCGCTCCGTGGAATAGAACCATCTCTAGTTCTTCGAAGGCGAAAGGCAATTTATCAGAAGGATAAGATGAGTAGATGATGGGGTTCAGGCAAAGGCTAGTTCAACAAGCAGGGAAAATGGGCAAAATAAATGGAGACCAGAATCTAACAATGGAAAACCTTACATAGACTCTGCCTGTGGCTCTGTTGTACCAGCACCACTCCCAACCCTGTGCAGGGCACGCCGCCCCACAAAGTCCAAGGTGGCAACAGGCCAGGTTCAGCTTAGGTCAAATGTCCCATTCCCCAGCTACACAGGCATGGAACAAGGGAGTCAGGGTTCTGCCTCCATTAATCACCAACTATAGGGGCAGTTTCCAAATGCTAGACCAAAGTCCTTTTTTGGTGTGACTCACCTTTCTCAATGAATTGCAAAATAAACACAGATAACACTAACATACAAGATAGGGAATAAATGATAATACACAATGAAACATTCTAGTGGTAGGAACTGTATAACTGCTTCAGGATCAGTGCCAGTAGATACACCTCACTAGTAATGGTTTTGTTCTGTAATTTAAAAACTTGGGTATATTCATCTATACAATACATGTTGCAGAATGCTACATAAATCTACCATATTATTAAAGACAAATCTTTAAAGCTGCTCATATACCTTTAGTAGGCTTATTGTCTAGTGAGAGTCATCATAAACGTTTGTCAAATTAAAGGGAAAGAGACATGCCTTGCAGTTTAGAAAAGTCATAAGCAGGAATTGGTGACCCTAATGCCAACATCTTGAATACAGCCAGCCCAGAACTGAGACTAGTTTTATCTACTTTCCCCTCCAGTTTCTTAACACCAGGGCACAAACACACAAGAGGTGGATGTTATGCTGTGCAGAAGGACTGACACTGGATGAGACCACATGCACTTAGCCCAGCAGAGGGAAAGGGGCTGGGCACCCCATTTGGAAACCAAGAAGGCTTAGATATCATTTTTAAGGCTTGGCAAAGTCTTCCTGTAATTAGGCATTAACATCTAATAAATAATAAGTGAATATCATTGTAGAGCACATTGCAAATGGAGACGGTATGAGTACCTATCATTAATAATGTAATGGTGAAAGAGGTAATCACAGTATTCAGGAAGCAGTTTAGACAGAGGCAGCCCAGCAGGGAAACCCCTAATGTCCAAAGGGCTAAGCATAAAATTTCCCAAATACCTGTCCTGACTGGAAGGCTGCCCAAAAAAGACGACAAGTTTACAGAGCTTCAGGCGGGAATTCTGAGTTTCCCTGAAGATTCCTTCTGTTCCCTTAATGAATATTTGAACCAGCAACTTCATTTGTAGAGGCACAAAAACAGCCCCATTCAGATACCTTAGAAGCAGCAATATCTGAGACAATATTTAAGTAAAACAAAAGGATCGGTCACACTTGGTACCCACCTTCGTAATCACAATTAGCACAAACAAGGTTTCAAGTAGAATGTTGTACAACAGATGTTATCTGTGGAACAGTTTCAAAAGGAATTCAAATTCATTTACATTCTGTTTTTATGTGGATTACTTTCTTTAAAGTAAGTGTGACTTTTCACGTGGACTTGGATTTTTATTTTCTTTTTGTTAAAAGTTTTCCTTATAAAATTTATCCAAGTCTTGAAACCTTATTCCTTTCTCCATCTTTGAATATCTTGGTACCAAAAATGGAGACTGCAAAAATAAGTTACATTTTGCTCATAAAAGTTTTCTTTTATGTGTATTTAGACATTTCGTCTCCATGAAAAACTAGAGACAAAGGGCACTGCTTTGGATTTTCTCCAGGAATAAAAATAATGCTCATTAGCAGATATTTGGCACAATTAAAGTGCTGTAATATGAAATCCTCTAACTGGGTATTTCCAATCTTAATATTCAGAAAATATTGAGCATATTTTTGTAAATAACTTAGGCAGCAATTAAGTGAAGCTCACCTTTGCTGGAAGGTCTCTCCTTGGTAATGTGGGTTGACAGCTAACACCAATCTTGGGAAAAGCCCAGCGTTTGAAGACCAGTCTAACTTGGGCAAGGACTTACTAAATTCTTGTTTTCTTCTCAGCCTGCAGGCTCCCCACTGATTCTTTTAAGGAGGTGAGGGTGGGGGGCAAATAAGTAGCTTTTCTAATGCAATATTTTATAACAATTTGAGGCCTTCTTTAGAGTGTTTTTTAAAAGAAGCAACTCATCATATTTCCCGCTTATCTACACAGCCAAGATGCAGTGCCTTGAACCAAATAACATAGCAACGTTCAGAGGAAATATCTCATTCCCGCCCTTCCCACATCACCAATACTAACATTCTGGAGTACTCTTTCACATTTTCCTTGAAGCTAAAACATATATTCACATATCATTTTTGTTTATTTGGGTTTAGGGATTTGTAGTTGGGTTTTTGGCTTTGGTTTGTGTTTTGTTTTGTTTTTTGGGGGGATTATACTATCCACATCACTTTGCAACTTGTTTGATATTTTAATGAATATAAGGAACACTCCTCTGGGTTACAGTACCAATCCTTTTAACGCTTGCAGTATAGTCTCTTGTGTATTTATATCTTTAATCTCTTCTCTTGCTGAACAATCAAGTTTCTTTCACCACACAACTTGCTTCATTTATTTGGATCTCATTTACACACTAGGCTTTTCTCTAACTCTAAAGTTCGGAATTCTTCTAAAATAAAATCCAGTTCTTTAAAAGCTTTTGTAAGTCAAATTAGTAAATGTTTATTAATATGAATTTCCTAAAACCGATTTGGATTTGAACCTTGGAACAAGCAGAATATTCTAGAATTGTCCTTTTATATCAGAGAATGTTCACATCTCCATAAATCCTTTAAAATCTTAAAATATGACATTGAAAGCTCTGGCACAGTTCCACTACTGTGAGGCAGAAATTCCATTGTGGAGATACACACGCACACGAGCACACACGTTTTCTATGTGATGTTCAGGGGGAAACTGTGCGAGGAAATGCTATCGACTGCCAAGTAAGTTGAAGCAAATGCTGTTTCACACTGAACCTACTCTTTTTTCAATTTCTGATTTTCTTGGGAAGGTGACCATTTCCTAATCTCCCTAGCTTTCTATTTAAGCCATGGAGATAGATCTAGAGTCTAGCAAGTGCCGCAACACACATAGCCTGTCCACCCGGCTCCTCCCACACACACACACTGCGCCTTGCCAAAACCATCAAGACAGAAGTAAAAGATTATCTTCCTCACTTGCTCTGTGTCCTCTATCTTTTTTACTCTTAAAATTGAAAGGAAACTAACCTTCAGATTCACGTGTATTTTGTTTTGGTTTGGTTTTTTGGTTTTTGGTTTTTGGTTTTGTTTTGTTTTGTTTGTTTTTGGTACTGGGGATCAAACTCACAACCTCACACTTGCCAGGCAGGTGCTTTTACCACTGAGCTAAGTCCCCAGCCCCAGATTCACTTTTCAAAGTTTGTTATTTCCAAGCAACCATCTGAAAGTACCAAGAAAGAGGCTTCTTTGGTACTTAGTGTTTGGAACGCCCCTTAACACAGGCCAGTGGGTACTCAACCCTCGCCTCCAGCCACAGAGACTACTGAGATGTGGCCTGAAGGTGCCCACATCAGGGAAAGTGCATCCTGGGAATTCAAAAGAGCCTAAGGACTTTCACAGAGCCCAATCCCAACCCTCTAGCCTTCACTAATAATTCAATTCTGACTTTTACAGTGCATCATAAAAGAAAGAAACATTTTTTATTTTAGTTTGAGTGAAATACAGAATAAGTGTCTTGAGTATCTACTGGGAAAAACTGCTACAGAGTACGAATTTGTTTTAAAAATTTCCTAATAGACTGAATGTTCTAATTGAAGCAATCAGCCAAATGTTCAAACAGGATGCTAGATAAGAACTAAATGGGTCCCACTGTTCCCAGAAACAACAGTGCCTCCCTTCTCTAGCACAAAATTTCTGAGACAGAACCAAGGACTTCCCGGGATTGATAAAAGTCCTGGCCCAGTCAACATCCCTCTCATCAGACTATGAAGTAGATGCCCTGGAACCTGAGCTTTTAACCAGCCCCCCTAGTGGATTCTCATGAGCACTCTGATTTTAGCACCACAATAATAGCTTTTCTTTATGTATAGTCTTCCAGATTAGCAACATCTGTGTTTCATGGATTTGTTATAAATGCAGATTTTCCAGTCCACCACATACCGTACCTACTGAGTCAAAAATTCTAGCAGCAAGCTCAGCAATCTCTCTGCAACAAGCCCTGCAGGGGATTCTCATGCATGCCATGAGAACCATAACCATACGTTTCCACAGACCTCAGTATGGAAGGAATCACAATGGCCAATAAGAACACAAGAATTCAGAGGGAAGCCATGAAGCTGAGAGAGTATGCAGGCTCTTCAAAGAGAGGCACTCATGCCTAGGATGGCGCAGGGAAAATGTGAGAAAACGATAACAGGCAGGAATATCCATCAGTCCAGTGTAATAATCAGTTTGGTGAGCATGAAGGTCCATGACATTTCTAGTTATGGGAATTACAGATAGATAGCTAATCTTGGGATCTGGGAGAACTGAAAAGTTACAGTAAAGAATATAGACTTTCTAGTTCAGGCTTTTAAGAAACCTTCAAAAATAATAAGATGGGAAATATTGAAAGCACAAAAGATCGTGCTTAGGAAATGTGATTATGCAATAGCACACACAGAGGAACAGAGTGGAGAGGCTAAAAGTGGGTGATTAGTTGAAAAGTTTTACAACGTTCCAGAATAAGGCAATATGGGTCTGTCTTGGGATGCTGGCTATAAGAAGCAAAGGTAACACATAGATACAGGAAGCCAAAGTAAGTGCAGACTGTACTTGGTGTTTGGGTGGGCCGAGGGGGCAGAGGAGTTGAAGGAGGAGCAGTAAAAGAAAAGGACATAGCGGAAAAGAGCAGATAAATATAACCTAGCACAAGGATGATATGTGAGAAGCATTTAAGCACATGGGAAATTCTGAAGGGGCACGGGTTTGAGAAAAGAAGAGATTGAGCCTTCTTTTCTCTTATAATTATCTCCACTATTTTTATGACTTTCAGTTCTCAGAACAAATCACTCTGCTCCAAAGGAGGAACAGATTGTAGTTTTACAAGCTATGTAGAGACTTTACCAAGGCCTTGCTGGCTTACAAAGAGAGGAAGTTTAAAAATTATCCCCCAAAACCTTATTCATATTTCATCTAAACTCTCAGAATCTTCAAGGAAATTCCTTAGCAAACATGGGCATATTCCTGACCTAAGCACCTGAAATTTCAGATTTGCTAAAAGAAAACTTCTATTTTGTCCTTGCATGACAATGTACCAGGGGAAGAGGCAACTCAGAAGCTGTGCAAAAGCACCTTTTTGCTTCTGCCCACTTATTTTTCTCATTAATTTTATGCAATTGCATAAAACACATAAAAGTTTTGAGGCATTAGAAAACCTCACACGGTGCTTGCATTCCTGCTTAATTCTTTCTTCTGCTGGCAAGCCTTCCGGAATGTAGTCCTTAAACTCCTGGGTGTGCTGACGGATTGCACAATGATTACAATTAATAAAACTCTGAAGATCACTGTCTGACTTAGGATTTGGAGATAAGCCAGATCCATTCAGACAAACTGACTCAAAAGCTCTGAACCAGAAAGGTAGTATTTACATAAGGCAAGGATGTTAGCCTTACATCACTGTGATAAAATACTGGAGACAATCAGTTTAAAGGAGGAAATACATATTTTGGTTCACAGCTTCAGAGGTTTCAGTCCATAGTCCCTTTCCCTTGTTGCTTTAGATTGGTAGCAGCCCAGTACGTTTCGGCAAGAGCATGCAACAAAGGAGGTCTGTTGGCCTTGTGGCAACTAGGAAGCAAAGAGAGAGGAAGGGACCAAGGTACTAATGTCCCCTTCGAGGGCATTCCCCCAGCAACTTAACTTCCTTCCACTGTGCCCCACCTCCCAACAATGCCATGGGCTGGCAAACAAACCTTTAACCTTTAACCTATGGGCCTTTGAGGACATTTAATATCTAAACCATAACAGTGGTAAATGTCTTCTACGAAGCAGAGAACTAGCAGCTTATACTAGAATGGAAAACAAGGCCACCTATCAAAAACTACCATTGCCAACTAAAAGAGCTTCCAGTGGCCAAGGCTGGAACAATCTGAGCAATAAAATAAGTAACATAGTACTAGATTATAAATCAAAATATGAAATAAATATCTATCAAGCCATACTGACTCTGTCGATTTTCTACAGCTGCTGTAGCAAATTGCCAAACCAGGCAACTTAAAACAAAAGAAATTTATTTCCTCAGTTCTCAGCATACTAAAATTAAGATGTTAAGATACCTGTGCTCTCTGTCTGACCCTGTAGGGAAGAATCTGTCCTTTGCCTCTTCCAGTTTCTCAGTGTCCCTTCGTGGCCGTATCATCCAAGCTCTGCCTTTGCCTTCCCTGGACCTCGTCCTGTTTGTTTCTTCTCCTCTCCTGTCTCTTTTGTAGATACCTCTCACTGGGTTTAGGTTCCACCTGGATACCCCAGGTTGATCTCATCTTGAGATCCTCAACTTAATTACAACTCTAATCTTTCTTTCCAAACAGCTTCACCCTCATAAATTGTAGGAGTTAGGATACGGACATATCTTTTGGGAAGCAACCATTCAATCCACTACACTGATGTCGATAAATGATTGAATTAGGAATGAAATGGGAGAGCATGGCCAAACTCCCTACGTTAAAAAAATTCCAAGTAACTCCTATATATTCTTCCCTCTCAAGAAGGTGGTGTACAATTCTCTATTCCTGAAAGACAGGCTGCATACAATGACTTCCTAGCAAAGAATGCAGTTTGCAAAGGAGTTGGTGTAAAGTAATTTTGCAATACAGAGAATGGTAAACACTACCCTAGCCAGGTGGTCAAGGTTAACAGCAATAAGTCAAATAGCACGTGCCCCCAATATGATGTGATGTTTATCTCTGTTGTCTTCTTTCCAAAACCCCATAACCCCAAACTAACCATAAGAAAACCCATAACCCCAAACTAACTCATAACCCCAAACTAACCATAAGAAAAGCATTTAAAGCATAATGATACAACATAGTATGAGATCTGGGACCAGATTCTGTAAAAACTACGATAATCTGAAAAAGTGTAGACTTAAATAGTAAGATATCGACATTGGTTTATTAGTTAGCTGTAGTGGTGCCTGTAAGCCCAGCGATTTGGGACGGTAAAACAGGAGGATCACAAATTCAAGCCCAACCTGAGCAATTTAGTGACTTAATGAGACCCTACCTCAAAACTATAAAAAACAGAATTTTAAGGGCTGCAGATGTAGTTCTGTGTGCTTGATTTCAATCCCCAGTAACACCTGCACACACATGTGCACACACACACACACACACACACACACACGCAAGTTGATTTATTCATTATTTGTGAGGAAGTATACTTCTATGAGATAAGGATGACTACGTGAGGGGTCTATGCGAGCTTTCCGGATACCTTTGTAACTTTTCCATATATCTAACGCTATCCGAAGATAAAGAGATGATAACTAAAATACACATTGCTACATTCCTGTGATTAAAGGGGTCAGGACCTAGCACAGGGTGCCTCCGCCTCAGAATTACTGACTTTTTTTTTTAGTATATATGTGGCCAAAGCGAGCACAGGAATCACGGACATTTTAAAAACAGTTATCTTGTACCTGGTGAATGACTGAGCTGCAGCTTTGGCCATCAGTCACTAGATCTCGTGGCGCATCACCTACCCCATTGGTAGAAAATCAGATCTGCCTCTTGACACTGTCAACTGCTCCCGAGAGTAAGCAAGGGGCATCCGTGGCTGAGGGCCACTGACCTCGTGTCTGAGGCGGAGGTCCCAGGACAGGACAGGATGTGATATGAGGTGACGAGACAGGGATAAACCGACAGGCATTCAAGTGCCCACTGTGCCACTTACCGGTCACGTGACCCCAGGCAGCTGGAGTCGCTGAAGCCCACCCAGATTTTTCATCTTTAAAATGAGGCTAGAAAAGTCTATACTTTGCGGGTAGTTCTGCAGATTAAGACAGATCAAAACTTTTACCACAGCCACAGAACACAGTTAATTAAACACAAAATATCGGGTATTATGATATTTCCCTTATCTCTCTCTGAGGAAGATTACAGCTGTCCCTCAAGCGCCAGAGCATGAGGAGCCCTTGATTAAGAACTGAGGCCCCTCGGGTCCTAAGTAATGGACGCAGCTCCAGAAAGCAAGACAGTGTGTGTTGACAGCTTGTCCTGAACGTCTCTATCCGTGACCTAAGCTGAGTAACCAGCTCACTGAACAGCTGGCCTTGATGAGATTCAACCCAAGCAGGCTTTGAAGAATTTTCCTCCAATCCCTCACGTATCTTATCTGAGCCCCATTCCCAGGACCTTCAGATGGTATGTCAGACACATAATGAAACTTTTAAGTCAGTTGCAGTAACAAGAAGGGCTTCTCATAAAAAGGCTCCTGCAGACAAGACTCTCTAATCTAATTTAAGCTTCTGCCTCAGGTTCATTTCACAGCAGCCCAAATCAGGCCCTGGAGTGAGGCTGTGCAGAGAGAGTGTCCCCCACCAGGTCCCCACATTCCTTTCTGTCCCACCACCCATGCCTGCAGAGTCTTCCAGGGGGATCAGGATCAGAGCAAAGGGCGCACAGGTCTCTCCTGCAGAAGGCCACTGAGCTTCCCACTGGAAGGTGTCCACGTGGTGGCTCTTTCTTGGGATGCACAGAGGGTTTCTCAGTACCCTGCAGGGACCACTGCACTGGTGATTCCCCAGTTCTTCTGCCCCTAATTCCTGTCCCTGTGGTGAATTCACATAACTCTTGCTGCTGGAGTTCCCTGGCAGTCACAGATCACCCTCCTAGGCATTGTACCTGCAAGACATTTCATCTAAGTTGCCACCAAGATTTCCAGTCTTTAAAAATGCACACATTTGCACCAGACCCAAAGGGATGTGCCCGGCCCTCTCCCAGCTTGCCCTCTCTCACTCTTTCAGACATCACACACTCCCATCATCCTCCCTGCACAGTGACAAAGGCAAGGAGTCCACTGAAACATGCTACAAAGGGGAATGGTTTATGGAGTCCAGGGGCGATCTCATCATCCTAACCTTCAGTCCCACCACTGTTCCACCATGGCGATCCCTACCATCTCACTGGCGTTGGAGCTGTCCACATGCTCAGTGTCAGTAGATTATAAAACCGTTCCACATTTTGTCAGTGCTACTCATTAAATGAAGAAAGAACAAAGTAAGATGTAAGAAAGAGCAATCACTACAATGTTAATTAGTAGATAAGGAACTGAAGGATGAGAATATAAGAGGTGATCAAAAATTCAGTGAATGTTTAGCTGTTTAAAAAGTTGTACAGTAAAAGACACATTGCCATTCAGCCCCCCTCCAGAGACCCAACCTCCCTTCAAACATGCTCATCCCAGCATTCTGGCCCTTTTCTGAAGCAGCTCTGGAAGTCCTCTTTCTTGTGTGTCTTTACAAAGTGCTGTAAAATATACAATCAGTGCTGCTGAGGGCCATTCTACAGAAGGGCAGTCTGGAAAAACATTACAGTGTGTTGTCATCCACATTAGTAACCACATCTGCCACAGTATGACTTCTGACTCTTCTCCAAAATCAAAACAATCATGAACATTTTGAGTTGATTCTGAACATCAAGGCAGCTGCAGCCACAACAACCAAATAAAAGACACTTACAAAACAGTAATTCCAGAACTGCTTCAGAAAGTGCAAGGAATTATGGGACAAGTGTGTTCAGAGCAAGGTAAGGTATTTTGAGTGAGATAATTACAATGTATGTTTTAGTGTAATAATTTTCTTTAGTTTAAACCCACACTATATTTTTCAATCATACCTCTTACTTGGAAGGAAATATTAAGCAGGAAAATTCTGATGCCAGTCCCCATTCCTTTGGAAGCAAAGGGCTAAATAAAGGGAATCAGAACTACTTCTGAAACTCCTGATAAATATTTATAGATTTGTGCAATTCTAAACTATCATCACTTGTGAGTCACCAAAAGATGGAGAGACATATAGGAATGTCAACACTGTAAACATCCACATCAATACTATGGTGTTCTCAATTTTAGAAACATTAAAATCTGAGGGAAAATAAAACTTAACAAAATAAAATAATTAAATGGCTCTTAGGACCAGAAAAGAACCTTGAGAAGTCTTTCAGCTGATCTCAGGCCTTCAGGCAGGCCCCTGCACTCCCGCTCCAATCAGAGTCTGGCTACGTTTAAAGATTTGGCTCTTTTCATTTTCAGCAGCAGTGCCTCAGTGGGAGCAAGTGATATCTCACCACTAGCATAAAGAAGAGAAAGAAAAACTGCATATGATTTGCATACTAAAGACTAGAATATTAATGAAGGCAAATCACTCTCCTCTGTGGAATGGCCTGCCACTACGATCCTTCTATTTTACTTTCGACTTGGCTTGCTAAAAATAAAATAATGCCCCCAAAAATAAAAAGTGTGGGGAGATCATCTAGGAAATGCCCTAGTTCTATGTATTTTAAACATAAATGTCAGTAGATGCATTTATCTTTTTAAATACAGAGTCATTCACAGGTGTCATCTGGAGGTTCATTCCAGGACACACACACACCAGCAGGCCATACCGGCATGTGCAGATGCTCAAGTCCCTTATATAAAATGGCGTAGTATTTGCATAAAGTCTGAGCACATCCTCCTGTACATAATCTCTAATTCCTTGTAATACCTACTGTAGTGCAAACGCTGCACAAATAGTTGTCATTGTCTTGTTTCAGGAATAACAGGAAGCAAGTCCGCACATGTTCAGTAGAATGGAGTTTCAAATTCATTAGCTTTGGAATCCACTCAGGACCTAGGTGAATCTGTGCGAGTCATGAAAGTGTGGCCTTGGGTCCTACATCTGCTCCCTGTTCCCCTGCACTCTGGTGTGTTGTTCCTCTGATCTGCCTCCTGGTTGCCATGCACTGAGCAGCTTTACTTGGGCCTGCCCTTCTGCCATGTTGTCTCTGTCTTAGAGCCTGACAACCGTGGATTGGAACCATGAGCAAATTAAACCTCTCCTCCTTGAAATTGAGGATACTGGGTATTGTGTTTCAGTGATGAGAAAGCTGGCAGACAATGTAGTAAGTTTTTTCTTCAACATTTTTGTTCCATGGTAAGTCGAATCCACAGATGTAGATATAGAACCCACTGATATGGAGAACCAACTGTCCTACACCCACATTCTAAGTTTCTTATGCTTACAGTGGGCTTTTATAAGAATTACAGATTAGAATCTGCACAACTACAGGGAAAATGAAACAGCCTCCATATGAGCAAAGCCATGTCGGGAAACCCCTATTTTGAGTCAGCTGGAACTAGGTTTGAAATATTTTTAGTCATTCCACTTTTGTAAAGTTTCTATTTCCTGATTTATAAGATAGTGCAAGTAATTCCCATTTGTTAAATCAGGATTAGGTCATATCAGTATATAACAGATAGTAGCATTTATTTTTTCTTGTTTATTTAATTGGGGGGGCCTATCCTTCATACTTACCCCTTCAATGTTTTTGTTGTTTGAATTTTTCAAAGTAAATGTTAATTTTGAAGTGTATCATGGGCCAGGGGTGATGGTCCATGCCTGTAACTGCAGCACTTGGGAAACTAAAACAGGACGATCAACATGAGTTCAAGGCCAGTCTGGCTACGTGGCAAGACCCTGTCTCAAAAACAAACAAACAAAAAGTAAATACATTTAAAAATAAAGTGAATGTTGATGGTCTTAAACGGGCTGAGATTGCAATTTTCATGGGAAATGAAGATGAAAACTTTTGGTTTTACATAACAAAGGATGTCTAGTGTAAGCTAGGTTCCACTGATGTTTAAGAATAAAAACAGAGCAGGCAAATGTACACTTCTGATTGCTGAAGAGTTTACTACATTGAATAGACGAAGGAGCAAAGCACAGACACACTTACAGACCCAGCCACTGTAGTAGGCACTGCTGAGCACGGTGGGCACCCTCAGAGCTGCAGCCAGCAATCTGGGAATAAACAAAAGGACTCCAGAGAGGAAGAGACGGAGCATGGTGAACCTGATAAAGTAGAAGAGAAGCATGACTGGTGTCTGATACAAAACTGGTCAGAAGAGAGGGACTCTACCATCACCATACCTGGCAGCCAAAGGATCCAAGAAATAGAATACGCTTTCAGTTTATGTAACTATTGAAGAATCTGAAGGTCTAAAAATACACACATGCCTTCAAGTTTGTGTATCCAGGATTCTGCAAGGCTTCAGATCAACTTCCTACCCATCCCTGTTTGGCATCCTTTCTTCCTGTCTTAGGATTCTGCTTCTTGCAGGCCTTGTGCTTTTTATGGTGTTCCTGGCTCTCCTTTGTATAAAGGTCTAACCCCGATTCTTTGTCCCAAGGCACCTTTCCTAGAAAATCCATGGAAAGGTAGGTGTTGCGCAACACTGCCTTCAGGGAGTCACATGAAACTAGCAGCTTATCCACTGCAGTGCGTGACATCATTGCTGGCCACAGTGATCCCTAATTCCTTTGCATAGGATAAATTCAGGCTCAGGGCAGAAAGAGCTGGCGTTGAGAGGAGGGGAATCTGGAGTGGGCAGCCCCTAACTCTTGCTTTAGAAAACAAACACTGGGTAGACAGAGGAGATGAAGCTGTCAGTCTATAAAGGAAAGGCACGAACTCCAGAAGTTACCATACCAAAGAGAAAATGTTACAAAGTGCCTTCCCGTGAGAGCCCTCCTTCTCTGTGAGAAGTCACAGAAAGGCCACATCCCCCTAAGCCTCCTCGCTCTTGCTCTGACTTTCCTTAGCCTGTTTTGAGTTCCCTTTTGAGCCACAGATCTGTACTTGGCACAACAATGAACAAACCCCACGGCTGGCACATCTTCCCACCTGGTTTTCACCCCTGATGGAGACTGATTGATGTATAAACTGCCTGGGCGTAACAGGCGATGCTTTGTGACTTGGCTGTCCTTCATGCCAACAGGGGCCATGAGGATGCACTGGAACATGTCTTTCCTGCCCACCTGGTGACTATGCACCTGTGATTCTCAGTGGCTGTTCACTCACCTGAACTTGCTGGCAGAGGCTGAGGCTTCTGATGGTTGGAGTTCACCTCCTCATGGCTTCCCCTCACACCTCTCATCTACAGGCTGCAGCAGGAGGGAGGGAAGACACAAGCACCTTCGTCATCTCATCTGATGGAAACAACCACCAGGTATTGGACCAGGCAGGACCTCTCACTGGGAGACTTCTGTTCTGGAACCATCTTCAAGATGTTATCACCTTTGAATTGCACTTGGCAAATGTTCTAACATCAAATGACTTTGGGATAAACTCTTACACAAGGTTGTGACAGTAGTTGTAACTGGATGCTTTCAGATATAATAATTGAGAAGGGCAGGAGGAATTTTCAAGTATAAGAACCCTGTTGCAGTTACTTTTCTCACTACTGAGAGAACATATCTGACACCCAAAGTTAACAGGTAAAGGGTTTATTTGGCTCACCGTTTGCCAAAGTTTCAGTCCATAGTCAGCTGGTTCCAAGGTGGGGTGGCACAGCAGACCAGCATCACAGAGGAGAAACAGTTCATGGTGGGCAGAAGGTAGTGAAGCAAGCAAGGGACATTAGCAGCTTCCTTCTGTTCCCTTTAAAGTCTACCTAGGCTACTGGGATTAGGACAGTTCCAAACCAATCAGTGGACTGATTTAGGAATCACACATCCTTAATCCCAGCATTGCACCATGAATCAATCACACACTCTAGATCCAGCCACCTCTGAAAAAGCTCCATGTTGACCACATGAGGCTTTGAGGGAGGATCTAGCCACAAGCCATAACAAACCCTCAGGAAAATAATTCAAGACATTAAAAGTACCTTACACAGATGGAGTGTCCAAGCAAAATACATTTCTTCTGATGGCAAGGATTAGAAAAAAATGCATACAAAGAACCAATTCCATGAAGCTCCTATTTGCAAGAATCTGGCATTTCTCTGGATTCTTGAAGGACACAAACAGTCTGCAACACATTCCAAGAACCTCACCAAACAGCACAGGTGAAGTGCATGCAGAATACAGTTTTGGTGTTCTTAGCCCAGCTTCAGTAATGGATCTTCTCTACCAGCAAGAATAAATCAGTATGTTAGGTATGGATATGGTTAGAAGTTTCTCCTCTTCAAACTCTAAAATTAATTATGCAAGAGCCTTTTATAAATTCACTCATTTGCTTTTTGGTACCTAAAATCCAAGGAAAAAGCTATACATGAGTAAATGATGTAGCCTTCTATTCCTTCTAGTCTAACCAAATTATTTTATTTCATGATCTATATCCTATTACTTGCAAGCATCAGAAATGAGAGCTAGTGAATATCTGCTACTTACCATGTGCTCATTACTATTATGTTTTATGAACACATTTAACCCCCAAAACTATTTTACAGTAAGAATGATTTTGATTACCCTTTAAAAAATAATGAGTTACAAGGAGATTAAGTGACTTTCTTAATATCACACAGCTTGTCCAGTAAAAGACCAAACCTGAATTCATAGGTAGATGTTCTAGACTTAGTGTCTGCTATTATCCTCTACCATGTTTTGTCCCTCTATGTATGTCACACAGGTGAAAGAGTTACTTTTTTGACATCAGAAAAAATATTTTTGCTTGCTTTACTTATTTAGGGAATGTTCAGGGGGTTTCCAACCAACATTTGAGAATTATTTGCCTGCTAATGCTCTAAAAGAATTTTAAAGATCATCTGATCCAAACATTTCCTCTTTCTTCCTCCTCTGGTAGACTAAGGTGTAAGATAATAAAGAAATTTCCTTGAGAACTAGGGTGTGAATCTTTGTCTCTCAGTTGTTGTGAATAAAAAACACCAGGAAGGAGGAACCTGGATTCTGTTTCTACACACCATTAATTAACCTTGGGTTAATCCTAAGAAGTTCTCTTAGTTCTAAAATGAAAGACTTAAAGTGAACATTTTCAAGGGTTCCATTAAGCTTTACGTTCTGTGATTATAAACTGAATGATTTGCCCAGTGTCAAACAGTTTTGTCAATAAGATAGAAATAGGGGCACAGAGGATGAGGGAAGCCAAGAGTAACGTCTAAGAGCAACATGGTGAATTAGGATACAGCGTCATTTGAGTTGAAACATACTTCTCCATATTTCTTCTGTCTCCTCCAGGGACTGATCTGAGGGTAAGAAAAGAAACAGTCAGAACATCAAAACCTTTGCCTGATCTTTGAGCACGTTAAGCAGGGGCTGGAGGCAATGGTCTGTGGTAGTGCCGCTGACTAATGAGTCCCAAATTATGCTACAGAAGGATTAGAGCCAAACTAGACCTCGAATGCAAAATCACTGTGCACCCTGAAGCACAAGGGAATTGGATTTCACTGGGGAACTTAAAGGTGGAGGGGCTATTAAACTACAGAAGAAAGCTGTGGAGAAATGAGAAAATAGGCAAGTGGCGTACTGGAATGTCAAGAAATATGAACAGCTTATTGTCTGCTCTCTTGTGACTACAGAAGATAAATCTCCTCTCCAACAAAATACCCAACCCTAAAACAAAATTTCAGCCAAATATGAAAAGCTCTTACCAGACACCTGGTCTCAGTCTCACCCAATATCCAGGTTCTTTGCATCCAGAACAAAGAACTGAACAGAATATACAGAAGTAATAAGAAAAGCAAATTTACTAGAGGAAAGTACACTGCATACAGCAGAAACACACTCGAGAGTGGTTTGACTTAGGATGGCCCCACCTGTTTTAGTTTTGAGGTTGTACATCTGGAAGAGTTCCAAGCAGACAGCAGCAAGAAATGGCAGCTATCAGTAATGAAAATATACCCTCAGGAACAGAGCGTGGGCAGAGCCAGAGACGGCAACTGTAGTGAGTTCCAAGCTTGGCTTCTCTTTTATGTTCCTAGAAATTAAGAAGTGGTCAGGAGTCGTGACTAACTGGCTTCTTTCCAATCAACTGCAAATCTCCCTTTGGGTTTAAGGGGGGAAATTTTGTTTGTTTGCTTGCTTGTTTGTTTTACTTTATATGAACCTAGACAGAATTAGCATGGCTGCCAAAGCCCACCAGAGGGGTCAAAAACTCCAATGCTAATGATACCATAATGACATGTGGTTACCCTTGATTACGCTAAAGCAGTTAGTTCCTGGGCATGCTCCTCGGGTTCATGCCGAATGTCCAGAAAGCATATGTGCAGAAGCATATTTTTAGGCTCATTCAGGATGTTCAGGAAATATGGGAAGGGTAGGACCATATTTCTCGGGTTCATGTCAACATGTTAAGGAAATATAGTTAAAGCAGAAGGTTTTTTTGGTCCGCAAGAACCAGAAGGCATCCTATCTGCTGTGAGCCTAGGGCCAGATGCTTCCCACCCTATCTCCTGTCTTACTAGTGCCTTAAGAATATAAAAAAGTAGGAAGCCAGGTTCAGTGTCTGGTTTTGATGATAACTAAATGTAGTGGTTTAGATATAAAATGGCCCACAAAGCCTTGTGTGTTTGGAAGGTGAGTGAATTGTAGAATACAGCTGGCTTGCTGTTGGCAGGCATGGTCTGGTCAGAGGGAACAGGTTAGTGGGTGAGTGACCTTGAGGAGTTTGTTCTCTTCTCTAGCTCCTCCCTGTATTTCTCTGCTTCCCAGATACCATGACATGAGCAGATTTCCTCCATGCCAAGTCCATCCACCATGCCACTGACCATGCCAAGACAGAAACTTCTAAACTGTGAGTCAGAATAAAGCTCTCCTTTAAGTTTTGGGTGTCAGGTATTGTGTTGCAGAGACAAGGAAAGTGACTATGACACTAAACAGATAAGGATAGGCAAGAATATGGGAATAAAACCTATGAGTTTATGAAGGGCAAGAGCCCAATACTGTGTGACCTGGAGAATATAAATCCCCAGACACTCACAAAGATCTGAAGATGGACATCATACCTCCCTTGGCACATGGGGGAATTTGATCCTCTTATAATGTTACCCAACTCCCCAAGAGAAAATCCTGGGGTGCTATTAGCAAAGAACAGCAATGAGACTGCCTGGTCAAGAACCAACTGAAAAGATGTTGGCTTCTCGACCTGGGTATCCTTGACATTCAGATCAAGATAACTCTCTTGTTGGGGGCTGACTACGTATTATAGGATATTAAGCAACCTGCTTCTACCTACTCTATCAGGTGTCAATATCACCCCCTAAATTGTGACAACCAAAAATGTCTGCAGATGTTACCAAATATCACCCAAGGGACACAACTGTCCTGAGTTAAGAAGAGCTGGAATAAGGAGATTAGATAATGGTCTAATCTTGGAGAGGCCGAAACTTAAAAAAAACAAAAATGTCAAAATCAATACCACATGCATCACTTTAAGACACTTTATTCATATTAATCAAGCTAAAAGTATGGAGATTGTTTGAGAGTTTATCACTAATTATTTTTAAAGTGCCTTCCAAATGCCCATTGTTGTTTCAAATTTTATTTTTTAAATATCCATCATGTCTCCCTCCTGAGGCTGTCAGCTTTCTTCTCTAGTTAAAATGTGACAGAAGGGTTATTATTTCCTTTTTAATGCTTGTCAAAGTTTAATCAGCCTGATTACTCGATTGAAAATGAATGGCTATAAAATAGAAGTTTCTAAAAACAGGAGATCAATCAACGCAATTGTGCACACCTGGTGAAGGTTTCCACATTACAGGGAGCTATAGCCTTCAAGACAGTTTTGCTGCATAGCACATTAACCTTCCTGTTTCAGGAAAAGTCCGATAACCAAAGGCTCACACTTTGAGAAAATAAGAACTGAGTGAAGCGAGGTGCTACATCAGATGCTTAACTTGTTTGTGTCATGCTTGGTGATTAGAAGCAGAGAGTTTGAGCATCTTGAATTATCAGAAGTGATGAGTTCAGTTAGTTCTCCTTCCACATAAAAATTCATGTATCTAGCCTCCAGTACCTGAGACTATGACCTATTTTGGAACAAGGTAACACAGATGTGATTAGTTAAGAGGAAGTTGTGCTGGAGTAGGGTGACCCCTAATCCTGTGTCATTCATAGTTTTATAAAAGGAGGAAATTTTCCCCAGACACACAGGGACAGCATCACATGAAGACACACACAGAGGATGAAATGATAAATCTTCAGCTCAGAGAATGCCAGAGATGGCCAACGACCACCAGAAGCTAGGAGAGACACCTGAAGCAGGTTCTGCTTCCTAGGCTTTGGAAGAAACCAAGTATGCTGACATCTTGACCTCAGTCTTCTAAGCTCCAGAGCTGTGAGGCAATACACTTCTGTAATTTAAACCAGCCAATTTGTAGTACTTTTCAGTCACCATCCATATACACCTCTCCTCAAATTTACCTCTGTTCTGCCATATGTAGGATGTGGGGCAAAACGATCTTCTCTGAGACTGACACAGCTAAACTATTCCCCTTTCATACAAATGACATCAGCACAAATTACCTTTTAAAGAGAGTATAGTCCTAAGGCTTCACAGTGAATCACACTAAGAACTCAAAAGCCTCAGGAACTATGTATGACAATTCCCACAGGAAATCCAAGGTTACTGTAGATTATTCCTGTTGCTAACCTCATGCCATTGGCCTCCATGGCTCTAAAACTGGTTTCCTTTTATTACTTCCAGAATATACTAAGTACAGACTACGGTGAGTGCTTAAATTTAAAAATTTCTTCCAGTAAAATATAAATTGCCATTAATTCCCCTCAAAACACTTCCTCTCATGTCAAACACACATTCTGTCATACTAGCTCTTGCCACTTTCTGAAGCAGTTCTGGGCATGCACTTTCATGAGTGTCTTTTTGTGGCTATTTCAAAGTCTTAAATCAATTAAAACCATTCAAAGCAATTTCAGTTAAATAAAAACTCTATGGAATGTCCTCATCCACTGTATTCAACAGATCTGGCTGCATGAGACTTCTGGCACTTCCTATAGTCAAAATGATCATGAAATGTAAAATTTTTTAATCAGTTCAGGACATTTAGGCTGCCACAACAGCTCAGCTGAAGACACTAAGGAGAGAAGTCTTGCAGAACTGCTGCAGGAATGGCAAGAATAATGGGAAAGTGTGCTCAAAGGAAGCAGGAGTATTTTGAGGGGAATAAATGGCTACATGTCTTACTGTAATAAACATTTTTAATTGAAACATCTACCATATTTTTACCACACCTGATACTTTTCATTTATTCATGTAGGCTCTAGAAACTTGTATGAAACAGACTTTTTAAGTGTGCTTTTCTTTTTATTCTGTTTACATAGCTGCAGCTAAAAGATGCAGCATTCTCAAAAGCCTTAGCTGAGTGATTATGAGAAAAACAATTACAGAAGTTGCACAGTTTTCTACAAAGGAGTCCAATTCCCTTCTTCAAATTCATTAACTTCCCAAATAAATAGGTTTAACAAGTGTAAGCCATATCTTTCACATGAACTGCATTATAAATAGGCTACATTATGGAACATTTTCCCACAGTGATGACATCTTAGATAAAAGAACCCTGAGGAAGTCTAAAGAAAACCATCTAATCTGTAATGTCACTGAATTACTGGTCTTAAAGGGAGTAAACTGAATTTGGAGTTGTAGGTATAAAAGTTAATGGACTTCACAAAGGAAGTCTGTCTTGGTTACTTTCCCCTTGTTGTTGAGACAAATACCTGATGCCCAAAATGAAGAAAGGAAAGGTGTATTTATCTTACAGTTTTGGAGGTTTCAGTGCATACTCAGCTGGCTCCAAGCCAGGGTGGTGTGGTTCAGGGGCAGCCATTCATGGCAGCTGTGAGTGACAAGAGCAAAAGGGCAAAAAAAAAGTGGGGGGAGAACATACCTCCTTTCCTGCTTTACATTGTATGCCGGCTCCCCACCCGTGTGTGGGTGCAGCACTCACATCACCAATCCCAGCACTAGACAACAAACCAATCACAAACACTAGACTCAGCCGCTTCCATGATTGCCTGAGGCTTGGGGGACAACCCAGACACAAACCATAACATTCTACCCCTGGCCCCCCCCAAAGACTGATGTACATCCTTTATGCAAAAGACATTTAGGCAATCTCCAAGAGTTGCCAAAGTTCTAACAGTTTCAACATTGCTGAAAAGTCCAAGTCCCAAGTCTCCTCCGAGATCTAAGACAAACTCTTCTTAGCAGCAAGCCCCTGTACAAATGAAAACAAAGTTAAACACATCCAACATACTATGGCACAAGATAAACATTACCATTCCAATAGTTACAAATGGGAATACAAAGGATTGTGATGAAAGCAAATCCAAAATCCAGCATGAAACGTTAAGTCCTGTAGTTGCCTGTCCAGTATCTGAATCAAACTGTGGCAAATGGTGAGCTCCAAAGGGCTTGAGTGACTCCATCCCCATGAAAATTCCAGGGGTTTTAGCTCCCAGGGCTTCTCTGTTAGGCCCACTCTACTCAATTCTTGCAGGTTTCCTTAGACAATCCACATTCCTGGCTTTTCCAAACCTCTAGGTGCTCCACTGTACCTTTGACTTCACATTCACAGCTTCACAACACTGCCCTCTCAGGGACACACTGCCTGGCCTCCCAGGCCCTCTTAAATCGGGATGAAAGACTTTTCAACCTCAGAACTTATGCATTCTCCATGCACCTAAAACCAGTGCCACAAGGATGCTGCCAAGGTCTGCTGCCTGCTGGGGCAGTAGCCAGTCTTTTGTCTCTCTTGTCTGTAGGGGTCGAGTGCCTGGATGGCTGAGCACTCTGAACCCGATTTGAGGGATGGATTCTCTATGTTGACGTCATTCTGGAACCTGATGTGGCTGCTGCTGCTTTGGAACCTTCTGTGGTCTCTGCAGCCACTCTGGAGCATGGTGCTCTGTGGCTTTCCCCAAGAAAATTCTTCCACTTTTGCAGTTCTGAGGCTGTAAAAGGTGAAAACCCACCATTACTTCCTGTGATGCTCCTAGGCAGTCTTTTTTATTTTCCTGTTCCTTCTCAGCAATTGAGATCTCAGCTCTATCTTTACAGTCCACAGCTTTACTGGGGCTTCCTTCATGGCCAAACTCACAAAATTTAAATCATCCTGCTGGGCTCTTTGTTCTCGATTCACAATGTAAATTTGGCTAAAAGCCTTCAACAATAGCATGCCTCAACATTTGACTGCCATGAAATTTCCTTTGCCAGATTAATCAGTTCATTGCCCTTAATTTCAGTCTCAGGCAAAGTCTCTCGACATGGGCAAAAGGCAGACAAACTTTCTGCCAAGTCGTAACACACAACATGTGGAGTCCAACAACGAGCGCCTCCTTCTTCCCAGCAGAAACATTCTGAGCCTGATCTTTACCAACAGGCTATCGGGCTTCTGATCTCCTGAGCTCTGACCAGAATATCCCATACAGAACAGCCTAAGCTGTTCCAGCACCACTCTTTCAGGTGACATCTCTGAACCTTTCCAAACTCTTCCCACAAGACATTTCCAAAGGCTTTTGAACTACATGATCAGGTACAGTCACAGCAACAACCCCACTCCTCTGGTACCAAATTCTGTCTTGATTACTTTTCTCTTGTTGTCATGATAAAATACCTGATGCCCAAAATGAAGAAAGGAAAGGTATATTTATCTTACAGTTTTGGAGGTTTCAGTGCATACTCAGCTGGCTCCAAGGCAGGGTAGTGTGGCTGAGGGGCAGCCATTCATGGCACATACAAGCAACAAGAGCAAAAGGACAAAACAAGAGGGGAGAGTATGGTTCCTTCCCTCCTTTACATTGTATGCTGGCTCCCCACCTGTGTGTGAGTGCAGCACTCACACCACCAATCCCAGTGCTAGACAACAAACCAATTACAAATGCTAGATTCAGTTGCCTCCATGACTCCATGAGGCTTGGGGACCCACCCAGACACAAATCATAACAAAGTCATTTCTATAAAAACTTTGGCAGTCCTTGTTTTGATTTTAGCATAGGGTAGAGGTAGATGTTTTGACATTAAATTTTCTTTTGCCATGCAGCAGGTATATAGTGAAATTTTCCTGGCTCAGTGCTGACTTGAGTGACCATGGAACAATATCCATCCAACTGTAAGACTCAACCCTCCACAGAGAAAATGTGCACTGAAGATTAAAGTCCTGCTCAAGATTCCTGAATCTTCCCACCAATTTCCATGGTGTAAAGTATATAAACAATGGCAATCCAGAAGGACTATTTCTTTGGCAAGAACTGGTACCAGGCTCTAGCAGACCATCTCTCTCCTAATCCCAAGGTTGGGAGAAACATTATGGTGTGTGACCTTCCTCAACTCAAATATGTTGAGAAGGTCTCCTATACTTACAGTTCTTTAAAAAAAAATGTGGTTTTTGCAGTTGGATGACAGAAAATTGGTGCCTACTGACCCCAGAGAAAAGCTAAAGAAAAGTGCAAAATTTCAACTTCTGTGATAGCACAGCTTGCATGAAACAAACTTTCTCTTGGATAAACTATAAAGGCTGAATTTTCCATCAAAAGTAGCTTTTTGAACCCATGGGAAATCATGCAAGGTGGCAAGACTTGAAGGATCAAGATCCAGAGAAAAAAGCAGCACACTGATGTGATCATAATATTCCTTGCCATGTTTCTCCCCCAGTTGTATGCCAATTTCTCAGTTATGAAGAAAAAGAAACTACAAACCTCAGGATACTGGAAGCTAAACAGGATACCAAAAAGCTAAGCATGACTTTGTTCCTCTTAAAGTGCTAGTGAGATGAACTTCAGAATTTGGAGCTCTGGAATATTTCACTCTATCAATCTGATCTGTTCTTACTGTGCCTGTCACTGGAATACAGGTGTTGTGGTTTAAATTTGAAGTATCCCCCAAAGGCTCATGTATTGAAGACTTGATGCATAATGCAGTGTCCAAAGGTAGCGCTGAAAAAGGTGATTGAATCATAATCTATTGGTGAGTTCATTAGCTGAATGAACACTGGGAAATAGGACTTATTTGGAGGAAGTAGATTCCTGTCGGCATGCTTTCAAAGGGCATATCTCTCCTCTGGCTCTTCTCCCTGTGCTCTGGCTCTTCTCCTGTGGCTGCCACAAGACAGATAGCTCTCCTCTGTGATGCTCTTCCACCATGTTGATTCTGCCTTGGAGCCAGCTATGGACTGAAACCTTTGAAACATAAGCCAAAATAAAGTTGTTCTCTTTTAAATTGTGAATGTTGAGTATTTTGGCCCAGCAGCAAAAAGCTGACTAATACAAAAAGTAAAGCTGTCATCCCAAGTCTCTATAATTTGTCATGTGAAATATCTGGCATTAAACAAAAAAAATAAGCACATGAGAAAATAAAACTGAGTGATTATAAAAGAGAGAGAAAGAGGAGAGAAGATGGATAATAGAAATATACCCACAGCTCAGTAAGTCTTTGAAATGTATGTCATTGATATGTTCAGGAAATAGGAAGATCTTCTCCAAAAGAGAAGGGAACAAAGAAATGGAGGAAAAGAGGAAGAGAAGGTGATGGAAAAAATTTCAAATATGTTATTTATAAGTACCCACACACCCACAAGAAATGTAATCATTATGTACTACAGACATGTACTAATAAAATAAAAATGAGTATAGATAGCAAGGTAGAAAATTACAATGGAGAATTGAAATCTAGTAAAGAAAAAAAACACAAATGTAAAGCTTTGAAACAAAAGATACACTGGCCAAAATTAGTATCTAAAGATACAAGATTAGATTAGATAAATGGAAGAAAGATTCACACCAGAATAGATAACATAGAAGAAAATATCAGGGAACTAAAAGGTACTGCCCAGTAGAAAACAGCTATACTGGAGCATAAAAAAGAAAAGGAGAAAATACTTAAGAGTGGAAAAACCCCATGGGATAATGTAAAAGGATCTAAAACCTGTGTAAGCAGAGTCCCAGAAAGAAAGGGAAGAGAGATATAAGAGAGGAAATACTTGAAGAGATTACACGAGTTTTTTCTACCACTGATGAAAGACAGTCACATAATCAAGAAGCTCTAAGAACCACATGGAGAACAAACACAATGAAATCCACACCTGGACACATGTTGACAAAAACTGCTAAAAGCCAAGAACAGGGAGAAAAATCCTTTAAACAGAAGCATAAGGTCTTCAGAAGTCTCTGTTCCTGCAGCAATCTGATTTCCATGAAAAGATTATATTGATTTGTGGATTCTTGTTTTTATTCCTAATCACCTTATGTTATAAAGAAAGGTCATCTGGGAAGCAGACTTTCTCTCTACTAACCCAGGCAAGCCACTCACTTCTTAAATTGGAAGATGCATGCTTCAATTAATTTAATTAATCCACCATGGAGAGAGCTAGCTGCCTCTCCAACAGCTGTTCTCCCCTTCTTCTTTACAACTAGCACCCAGTGAGCCTAGCTAAAACTAAACAAAAACAAGAGCTCTTCCTTTTTGAGCATCTATTGTAGCTCAAAAGAGTGATGTGACACAGTACGAGCCAACAGCAGTTTAAGCTCTTTGATGCAGTGTGCTAAGACAAGCCTCAAAATATCTGACCTACAAAAAACCAATCAAGCTCTTATTCTCACATGATGTCTTTCCAAGATAAGGATGAGATAATTTAACATAGGAGATAATATCATCAAATTCCAGGTCATTGCCCAAGGAAAATCTGAGTAGGGAAGATGCATAACAATCTGTCTTTGATCTCTGGAACTTACATCAGTTCAGATTAGATATCATGGGTGGGGGGCTTGGGTTTTGGTTTGCTTTTTTTGTGCATATTAGTTACATTCTGGCAGGTTCATATATGTATATAACATATTTGGATCATTTTTACCCTTCTCGGTTCCTCTGCCCTTCCCCCCACACCTTGTTCCCTTCTTCTTTTCCAATATTCCCCTTTATATTTCATATCATCTCTCTTCACCCCACTTTTATTTAAGACCCCACATATGGCAGAAAATGTGTTATTTTCTAAGTCTGGCTTATTTCACTTGACATTTATAATCCCTAATTTCATCATTTTCCTGCAAATGATATGACTCTGTTCCTCTTACTAATTAAAACTCCATTGTGTATATATACCGCATTTTCTGTACCCATTCATCTCTTGTGTATTGGACTGCAATAAACATGGATATGCAAGTATCTCTATAGTGTGTAGGCTTTAATTCTTTTGGGAATATATGGGAACACAGTTTTGTTTTTGTTTTTGTTTTTGTTTTTGTTTTTGTTTTTTGCGGCACCAGGAATTGAACTCACAGCCTCACACCTGCCAGACAGGTGCTTTAAGCTGCTGAGCCAAACTCCTGGCCCTGGTTTTTTGAAGCAGGGTCGCACTATGCAGCTCAGGCCGGCCTTGCACTCGTGTTGTAGCCCAGGCTGGCCTGGAACTCACAACGCTCCACCTACCTCAGCCTCCCGAGTGCTGGGATTAAAGGCGTGTGCCACCACGCCCGGCTGGGAACACAGTTTTTAATCATGTCTCACATATAAAACATGGACAGAACTGGAGAACCAGCTTCCTTCCAAATCTGAGACTATAGTGAAGAGCCAAAATTTTTGTCCTAATCCATCATAAAACAATGCTTTTGTAAAAATACAATAAAAATGAATAGCTAGGAAAGTGAAAATTTTAAAAAGCAAATAAATTATTTTCTTAATATTATATTATCCAATCAAAGGGACATAAACTCATTTAATTAAGTTGCTTTTAAAATACTTTATTAAGTCTTGCTCTCAATTTCAGTACTCCTCTGTCTAGGTTACTTTTTTCTTGTTGCTGAGACAAAATACCTGATGCCCAAAATTAGGAAAGGAAAGATTTATTTCTTACAGTTCTTGACGGTTTCAGTGCATACTCAGTAGACTCCAAGGAAGCGTGGCATGGCATCCATGCAGCAATGGTTTTAAGCACAAGGAAAATGTACAAGGTTAAGGCAACTTCCACCCCGATTGTAGAGTGCAATATGTAAAGATGTAAGGGTGAAGCTAAGAGTACAGTGGAAAACCCAGAAGTTTGGAAAAGCCAGGAACGTGGATCATCCAAGGAAAGCTGCAAGAATTGAGCAGAATGGGCCTAACAGAGAAGCTATGGGAGTCAAAAGTGCCATGGGGGTGGAGTCACTCAAGCCTTTTGGAGCTCACAATTTGCCACAGATTGTTTTAGATGCTGGACCTGCAGCTATAGGACTTAATGTTCACCCTGCTGGATTTGGGGCTTGCTATGGTGCCAATGATTTGTATTTCCATTTGTAACTTTTGGAATGGTAATGTTTATCTTGTGCCTTTACATGTTGGAAGTGTTTAACCTCATTTTCATTTGTACAGGGGTTTACAAATAAGAGTTTGCCATAGGTCTTGGAGGAGATTTGAGACTTGAACTTTTCAGCAATGCTGAAACTGTTAGGACTTTGGTCCATTGCAAACTGGAGCAGTAGCTAGGCTTTCATCTCTCTTGGCCATAGGGGTCAAGTACCCAGATTGCCAAACTCTCTGAGCCTGATTGTGAGGAACAGATTCTCCATGCCACTACCATTCTGGAATCTGGTGCAGCCACCACCACTTTGAAATCTCCTGTGGCCTCCGCTGCCACTCTGGAACATGGCACTCTGTGGCTTTTTCCTCCGAGAAAATTCTTACTTTTGCCGGGTTGAGGCTGCAAAAGGCAGAGGCCCGCTGCTTCCCAGGATGGCCCCAGGCCAATTCTATCTTTACAGTTCACAGCTTCTGGGCCAAACTCACAGTGTTTTAAATCACCATGCTGGGCTCTTTGCTCTGGATTCGCAACGTAAATCTGGTTGAAAGCCCCCAACAGTAGCCATGCCACCACCTCAACATTTGACTGCCTTGAAATTTCCTTTGCCAACTTAATCAGTCCATTGCCCTTAATCTCAGTCTCAGACAGTCTCTGGACATGAGCAAAATGCAGACAAACCTACTACCAAGCTATAATACACATTGTGTGGAGTCCAACAACCAATGCAATCCTTCTTCCCAGCAGAAACCTCCTGAGCCTGGTCATTACTGGCAGGCTTTTTACCAGTCTTCTGGTCTTCTGAGCTCTGACCAGAATCTCCCTTACAGAAAAGCCTAAGTTGTTCCAGTGCCACTCTTTCAGGTGACATTTCCAAACTCTTCCCACAATCCATTTGCAAAGGCTCTTGTACCACATGATCAGGTACAGTCACTGCAACAACCCCATTTCTGGTACCAAATTCTGTCTTGGTTACTTTTTTCTCATTACTGAGACAAAATACCTGATGCCCAAAATTAGGAATAGAAAGATTTATTTCTTACAGTTCTTGGGGGTTTCAGTTCATACCCAGTTGGCTCCAAGGCAGTGTGGCATGGCAGGGCCACCATTTATGGCCACCACAACAGCAAGGTGTGAACCCACAAGAGAGAAAACACACCTTCTTCCCACCCTCACACTGTATATCAGTTCCACCCCTGAGCACATGCAACACTCACATCATCAATCCCAGCACGAGACAACAAATCAATCACAAACACTAGACTCAGCAGTGTCTGTGCCTTGATTACATGAGACTTGGCAGGGCCATAGGAACATAACCCATAACATCATCTTATATTGTCAGCCAACAAGTTATTCATACACTGGCCCTAACCCATAGGCCATACTTGGAGTAGACAGGTCCAGCATGATCTTTGTCTGCTAAGGCTATTATAACAAAGTGTCCCAGACAGAATAATTCCATAGAAATATAGTTTCTTACAGTCCAGAGGCTAGAAACCCAAGATCCAGCTGTCAGTAGGTTTGCTTTCTTCTAAGGCCTCTCTATTAATTTTGCAGATGGCTATCTTCATGCCTGACCAGTATTAATAAACTTTCTCATTGCAGGGACAAAATATCCAACACTCACAATTTAAAAGAAGAGAGGTTTTATTGACTCATGGTTTTAAAG